>JAPTGZ010000028.1:19151718-19169269 GCA_029814645.1 Fowleria isostigma | reverse complement strand
ATCACAATGATGTACATTGTATTATGCTATAACCATCTAAAATGAGGTTTCATAATAACAAGAAGTTTAGAAATTGAAGAACACAAAGTTTTATCCAAAAAAAAAAAAAGAAGCCACTTGGTGTTCTTCAGGCACACTTACACTAGCTGGGTTTCTATTACCCTTAGAAATGCGCAAAACGCCAATTGCACAATAGAAAACTGGTAATGGAAACACAGAAATGTCGCAAAAACTGTCAAAGTGTGAAAAAAAAGTTTTTATGCTCTCACGAGGTGGTTTTTGAGATGTTTTCGATGTAGAAGTATTGTGCTAAAATGTCATGGAAACACATTTTGCACATCTTCACTAGTCAGTGGCATAACAAGTCCGGTGCCATGAGAGGTTCGATAACAGAACAGTTCATTAAATGTTGCCATTTGGAAATTCTGGATCCACGACTTGTTGGTGAAGTCTGTACAATTCTCTCCCAGAAATCTATTCTGTGGGTCTTTCTGTGCTTATGAGCTGTGAGCATTTTCACATAATTCTGGTCCTAATATTATTTGCTTAACAGCTCAAAACATGAGAAAAATCTGGTCCCAATTCCAGATTTGCACATAAATGGAACATTCCACAAAAAAGCTAATTGAAAAACTATTTATTAAAGCTATTAAGTTACAGCACTTCTTCAATAGTTTCTGATATCTATTCATTCTGAACTGGCAGAAAAGTATTTTCCATTTTTTTTTTTTAGCTTGAATGCAATGAAAAAACACTTGTTTGCATCTAATTATTTGAACTGTAGGGAAAATCCTGCAAATCTACAAATAAACTACTTTTTTATTATCATCACACACTCAAATCCCCTTCTTGTGACCTATTGCGTAATGTGTCAAAGTATTAAGGCAAAAATTTTAATGGATGTAATTTAAGTAGAAAAACACTAACATAAATAAAACTAAAATATGCTTTATTTTTGTTGTTTGTCATGTACGCAGAGTCATTCGACTAAACACTGAGCGCCGACTGCCTCTAGGACAGACAAATTATCACTGTGCACATATGCAGATATTATTATAAGGCTTCCTTCATTAGACAAATATTTGGAAAGAGTTAATGTGAATTTCTCTCCTGCAGCTCAGACAGACACAAATGAAAACAAAACTGATCTAATACTCCTTCAGGTTTCTCCACTAATGTTGCCTAGGAAACCGTTACATAACGCTCACAGGCGCTGCGCTGCCTGATGCTAACCTCTGTGAATGCATGAATACAGTCAACAACGCTTTTACAAAATACGCAAAGAGACTCAATATTCAGCCGCTAATCACACCATTTTTAGACATATGGTTATCACATGACAACAATGAGCAATTCCAGCTGAATTTATCACTGAAAAAACAAAACATAGGAGGTGGTATGTACTCAAAACCAAACAGTGAAGCAGCAGTTTCAATTACAGCAACAAGACAGAGACAAATACCACTGGGATGCACTAGCAGCTAATTAACCAGAATTTGTACTAGAACTTTTTAGCAAGTTTTTTTCTTTTGTCTCACAATTTGTGTTTCCTTAAAATAATTCAAAATCAAACCAAGAAATGTAATAATTCCAGTATAGTCCATGCTGACTACACTTTGACAGCTGAAACTGTTGTAATTCCTACATGTTTTAGTCCTGACTGGATGCAAAACATAATAGGAAATAAAGCTAAACCTCATCATTAATTATAGCAAACATTTCTGGCAGGATTTCTGCAGATACGAGGGAGAGCACAGGGATAAGAAGTGGGTATTTTAGACAACAGCTGCTAAAGAAATAAAGTATTTAAATGAAAACCAACACCTCAAAATGTATTATTCAGTATCAAACATTCTTTATATTTTTAATATTCTTTTGAAGTTGAAAATGTCATACTGTGCTGGGGTACAACCAGACACCAATCAAAGCTCCACTTATTCAGAGGAGCTGAGGCTGAAAACAGACTAAAGGAAAATAAACAAGAGATTTTTCTTCATCAACACAGTGGATGAAAATAAGCAATGATTATACAAGACCCCTCTAGAAGCATGTGGGCAGAATTAAAGACACACTGGATGACAGTAAGTGATAAAACTCTGGGCTAGGATGCTGACAAAACCTAAAAGGCAAATTACACTCAAGACCTGGGTCTGCCATTATGGAAAATGTCTGAGGTAGTGCACTGGAGACCCCTGCTGGTCACTACATAATATACATACCCTTAAAAATCTTGACTGGCAGATGTACCGTCACCTGACAACTCCTGCTTTTTTGCAAGTAAATCTGAGATAAATCTATGGTGTCGTTCTGGCATCAGAGCGTATATTTGTCTCACATTTGACACTGACAACAGAGTAAATAAAGCTGCAGTTGTAAGTGATGGTCTTGTATGTCACTGTACCTGTGGGTGGTAGAAAGGCCATGGTCGTAGCAGAGTGGCTGGCCGATCTCCTGTGCTGGGTCTGGTCGTGGAAGCCCGAGGCTTGAGGTCTGGGTAACTTGCTCAGGGGCTCGTAGGCCACTTTGGCTTGGCCGTCTTGTGTGGACAGCGGGTGGCAAGCTGTGTGGCTGAGCAGGACGGGTGTTGGCAAGGAGGCAGGGAAGAAGAGATCACGGTGCTCCTTGGCGTACTTAGGAGTGGTCGGTGCATCGCCTGCAGACTGTTGGACACAGAAGAAAAGCAGAGATTTAGAGGTTTGACTAACCTTGGGTATCTGTGTGCATCATATATCCATCCTCTGCTCAGGCAGACTGCTACCAACTGTACATCCTCTTCCCACAAGGCAGAGCTCTGGGCCACAGTCGTGACCACTGCACTTTTTAAACAGCTCACATCAGCAATATTAGCCCCAGCTCCTTCGTTAACTGATAAAATCCAGTAGAGTCACGATGCTGTCCCCAGAGGCTCAAAGGCTTACTTATGTGCTGGACTCTCTGCTGGTACTGGCAAAGGAGCACAGCTCTATGCCACACTACATCCCTCTGCCACTTTTCCTGGGTGTCCTTTTGAGGACCACTCATAAACACAAAAGCTGCACAAACAACCTGTGACAACAGCCGCCCTTCTCTCACAGCCGCTGTCATGGCAACCCAGAGGAGCACAGTTAAAAGAAATAAATTCACTGACATTCACTTCTCTACTTTCATCTCAAAAATCAATGAAAAGTTGTACCACACTCATCTATCTGAACCTGTATATCCAGCTTCTTTTTTAATGAACTGATTTTGGGAATATTGAACAAAGACACTGAATGTAGAAAGGTACTTCAAAACACAAGTGTCATATTAACTACAGCTAACATTAAAGTCAGATGGAATTGGTTTACATTTAAAAAAACATTGAGACAAATTTGAGGACCACAGTACATTACTGCAATGAGCAGGCTTTGACAGATGATGTACCTACACATGATAAAGTAGCAATAACAGTGCTCTCATCACATTTTTCTGAGGCTCTCAGCTGGGACATGAAGTCAAATTGTGTTCTGAATCAGGGCTGTGGATGATGAAGCTCCCCATGGGAATCACACAGCAGAGCACAGATAAATCAAACAAACAGAGCAGCCTTCCAAAACCTTACACAGCAACTGATCCTTCAGCAGCACAATAGTCAAGCATGCATACGATCCAAAGCCAGCTTTGATGATTCCATCTCATGAATTAAACATCACCAACCAAGACATTAACAAGTCAGCTGAACGCTGTGCACTGGAAAAAAACAAAACACTGTACCTGAGAAAATTGCAGCACATAAGGTGAAGCCAGTCTGTAGGTCCCACAAGTGTTCACTGTGTGGTAAGAGTGGGCTGTCGGTGGCCAAAGTGAGGTCTGAATTGAAAGATCTTTCTTTGCAATTATCGAGATTGGGCTTTAAATCAGATTAGAGCAGCTGTAGATGCTGCGTACAGGTTTGGTCGTCTCCAACACAATTGAAAGACCAGCCAGCTGAACATTTTAATTAAATTGCCTGCTCAAAAGGGAGTGACACTGGAGCTTCTTTGCGTGGGAAATGTCTCTATTCTTCGACAAGTTAAACCTTCATATTCTTTAAATGATAAACAGGCGACGAGAGCGAAGCAATAAACCAAATCCTTCAAGACTCAGCAAACACGCACAGGCGTGAAAACCAGAGGAGATGAGAAAAAAAAAAATATTCAAAAGATTATTCAATTATTTCAGACATTTACTGCATGATGGTTCAAAAGAAAACTGGTCAGTCTACCATAGAATATGTTTTTGTGACATGGTATTACACTGAACAAGAGCACAACACGGCGTGCTAACCACCACGGCAATATACGGGTGGAAGCTTGGCACTTGTGTGGGCTTGAAGGAATGTGTGAATCTGGATGAAGCAGACAAGAATTGTTCATGTCTTCGAGCCGAGGAGGAGCCCACACATTTGTACACCATATATACACGAATGTAACCAACATCAGCTGAGGGCACAATAATTACACAAACAGCCATTACAGGAGACTGCAGAACAAGCCTGTGTGCAGGGGGCATGGTATGTTATTAGTATGATAGACATAATAGAAGCGAAACTACTGATGCGGGCTAATTATCATGAGAAGACCCTTTATTTCAGTATCTGAGATTTCACTCAGGGACTGCACAGGTTTTTTGGGAGGCTCTGCAGATTAGTCGGTGAGAATTCAGCAATGAACAGTGTTGAGCAGGAACACAGTGTAGTTGTCAAAGCCTTCAAAAGAGAATTTAAGTGGAAGGTGAGCTGCATGGAAGAGCACGTACCTTCATATCTTCAAAATAGACTGATGAAAATCAGATTGCAGATAGATTGCAGTAGAAATGCACCAAGATGTCAAAAAGATTTATGTAAATAAGTAATGTGTATCTAAGGAGAATCAACTAAAACTTTGACTAGAGAAAGGCTCTGATTTCATCCAGTTTAAACACATTTGAGGAATGTAGCTTTGAGCTGAAAGCAGTCTTGTGTCTCAGCTGCATTATTATCCGTTTATGTGTGAAAATTAGACAAATGAATAAACAGAAACCCAGACAACAAAAGAACCATGCAGAAAATAAGATGATACGATCACTGAACTAGGAAAATGAAGATTTATTTTGCCCTCGAGCTACTTTTCATGAGCCTGAGGTTTGGGGAGCATCACCGTGACAACAGGATGTGGGCAGAGAGACCCTTGATGACTGTGTGGGCTGGAGGAGGGATGCGGGGAAGGGGCATTTACCGACACAGGATGAGGCAGACGAGTTGATGATTGGATGAAGAATATGAGAACAGAAGATAAAGCTCTGCAGGTTTAACTTTAGCTGCTCTGGTGATGTTCATGTATAGGTATACCTGTTGAGTTATTAGCTTACTTGTATCATTTGCAATTTTTGTGCAAACAACAACAGCATACTGATGCTCAAATGAAACTGATGACAAGTTTGGCAACTACTGAGTGAGGCTGAAGGGACAACAGGGAGCATTCACACCACGCATTGGGCTATATTTAGTACTGGCAGGCTGGAGCAAGAGAGACTTAAATAAGCCTGGGAATTACCAAATTACTCATCAGCTGAGGCAATTTTACTACCGATGTTCCATGTTAATCCCCTAAATATATTACAACAGAATATTAATGGTTAATATTATTAGAAAGCAGGCAGATATTTTAAATAGTTATTCATCTTCCTTGGATTGACAGATTGGTTTGGATGTTCCATGTCCACTTTCTTGGATCATTTTAGGCAGGCTGTCATGTTAAGTGCCAGTCTTTAAGTAAACCAGTGTGGTATTACTAATTGAGAATAAACTGATTAATCATCAGAATTTGGTGCCAGTGGTAGTTGATGACTAATATCAGCTTTCATGAAAGAACCAATAATAAAAAGCACTCACACGTAAATATTTCATGGTTAACTTGATGTTCAGTTGCACATTTATCAGTCACTTTGAGTCTGATGTTCAGTGATTCCGATTTATTCTTTAGGTGTTTATTACTTTGACTTAAATGTGGAGTTCAAAAGGTATCAGGATTCTTATAAAATTAAGTACAGTGAATTTTAACATGAATAATGCATTTCTGGTGATGACATTTTTTATGGAATCATCCATTCAACTGGTATTGTTTTTTTTTTAATTGCTCTATGTTATTAAGACTATATTTCTACTATATATGGCCTTGAAAAATTCTTAAACCTCTATTAAAATTTGAAGGGAGTCCTTATCATTTTTAAGGCTTTATGGAATCAATGTTGTGTTCTTCAACAGATCTCTCTGAACTTGCACCCATCCATATAAAACATCATAAAAATTTATATATTTTTGATTAGAGTAAATGTGAACATTACATTGGATGTGTTCTGATCAGTTCTAAGTTGGTGGTAACCTGTATTCATGGATACTGGTTACACACACATTTCATCTTGCAGTTTTGTTACAGTATTAGCTAAAGTATCATGTCATTTCCCTAAACACATGTATAAATTGACCTGCAGTCAATGCATCTTAATAAAAACAGCTTCTTTCAAAATCTCATTAACATCATATATAAGACATGTTAAGGCCTAAAATTTAGAAGTATTTTTTTTTCTTTTTCTCCTGGGGGTGATTATCAGAAATCAGAAAAAAGTTTGCTGGATATCTGCAAACCCATTCATTACTGGAGGAAACAGCGCTCTGAGACATGTTGAATACATAATGCTCGCGAGGGATTTAAACTTGCACCACTCAACTTAACTTAAAGCTGCATATGACTTTCATCACCAATTTTTCACCAAACCCGAGTCAAAGTATCACAAATCCGTTAGTCTTTTTGTGATTGCATAACTGAATCTCTTCCCTCACTGTGAACAATTTCAAAGTATCTCCACCATAAACAAGTCCACTTGTTTACAAACAGGGCCAGTAGGTCGCTCGGGACATTTCTGGAAATTTATCGCAGTGTTGCGTAGTGGGAAGCATAGTTCCACACAGAGGGAACCCGCTGGTGTTCGCTTGGTCGTCGTTTTGTGTTGCTGCTACTGTGGCTGCTTGGAACTACGCTATTCACAATGCAATGCCACAACGGCTCAGTTCATAAACACAGACTTGTTTATGGTGAAGTATACTTCAAAACTGTTCATCATAAGAGAAGAGATTAAGGTGCGTAATCACAGAAAGGCTATGGATTTGTGATACTTAGGCTATGACTCAGGTTTTACAAATTTGATAAAAACTTGGTGACAAAAGCCATATGCAGCTTTAAAACAAGAGATATTTTTTGTGACCAATTATGCACTACTCTCAGTGAGTGAATAATGCGTGTAGATTTTCATCAGTAGAAGTTGCATCATGCTTCACTGGTTTTTGGGTGTAATGTTCAGTCTAAAAACAATAAATGTGGACAAGCAGTCAGATTATTAAAATCCAAGTGTGATGACCACTGCTGTACCAAACTGACCCACCTCTATTAAAAAAAAAAATTAAAAAAAGCACAGAATCTCGATTTGAAATGATTTCCACAAAAAATACCAAGACTGGCACAACAAGACCGAGGTGGGGCTGTTGGTCTTCTGGAGGTGGGACAAACTATCAAAGAAGTCACCAGGACTCTGAATGTTCATCAAAACATAGTCGTTCAACTTCAGCAGTGTCAATGGCACAACAAGAGACCCTCCTCGCCCGGGTCAATCATGTGTCACCACTTGCAACTAAGACTAGTGTATCCACCTGCAGCATCTCCAGAGCAAGTTCTGGCCTGTGAAGGCCACAGCAGCGAGAGTGGCCACCACAACAGGCATGTGCATCCCAAAACCATTAGAAATAATCTACACCCTCAGGGCCTGAAGACCCTACACTTGTCATTTGTGATATTGATGGTACTTAAGTGGAATGTATCGTTTTCATAATGCTTTAATAATTTTTGTTAATATGATAATAACATTTCCAATAAGAATAATACTACATTTAGGGACAAATTGGGGGTGAGATGGTTTGGTGGTAGAATTCTTGCCTGCTGCACGGGAGGCCGGGGTTCGATTCCCGGCCGGTCCCAAGCCCGGTTGTCAGGCAGGGCAACATGTGCCAAATCATCATGCGAATCACTGGCAATTTACTGTGTCAACCCCGAAAGGGAGCAGCCGAAACAGACAACAACAATAAGGGACAAATTGTTTCTTGTTATTTTATATTGCATCTAAAATTGATCCTGGAAAAATTGCAAAGATTCTGGTGGTGTTTTCAAATCCCTTGATTGTGTCCAAGTGCAACTCCTCTGGTTGTACATATAGTACAAAAATAATTATTGTTCTCTCTTCCTAGGTTACAATTCTACTGGTATCTACAAATTAATATGTAACTTGGAGCATGGAAGCTTGGATTAAAAACAATACAGATACAACTAATTATTGAAAGATGAGTTCAGTTAACACTATTAGCATATGGCTCACTTTAAGCTCTCTGTATAAATATACACCATAGTATGGCCTTGGAGGAGAGACACTTATTAAAACAGTAGAAAATGGCAGCTGAACATGCTGAACAGCAGTTTTACCTGTCTTTGGGCAGCAGTGGCCAACTGTATCTGGCAGAACTTCACAGCTTGGTCCAGAGCTACATCTTCGTCAACCTGAGACAAGACAACAGACAGAGCAAGAACATGAGGACACAGCAATATATAGCCTGTACATGATGTTTAGATTCCACAGTGGCATATCCTCTCTGTTTTTCTTATTCAGTGCAGCTTCCTCAGGGACTAGTTAGCGCTGTGCTCCAATTTCACCCTTGAACGATTTATATTGATGTTTCAGGTAAGTTTCAGAGATGACCCAACCTTTTGTATACAGTTTAATTTGTTCCCATCTGCTCTCTAATTTCTGATAGCTTGTCAGAGCCAGTAACATCTCTTTTAAGGTTTGGTTAATTCTGACTGATCATAGCGCCAGTAAAAACATTAAAAGCTCGGTATAGCTACTAGACGTGTGCTGTGTGGGAGTTGGCGGGCTTAGCAACAGCATAACATTACACACTTAGCAGTAATCTTGTTCACACAGCTGTTATGTTCCCTCCAGCAGCCTATTGTGTACAGGGGTTCAGAGACCCTGAAAAGGGGGGATTTTACAGCTGCCACATCTTACTTTTCAAATTATGGCGATTGTTAAATAAACAGAGTTAATTTTCTGTTTTCTCAGAGAGGTCAGTACCCTGCTGTAAAATATGTCTCACTCTCTTCAAATCGTCTGTCAAACAATGAGGAAATGACCAATAGCAATAAATGAAAGCAAAAAAAAAAAAAAAATCATAGTCTTGTATTTTTGATTAAAATAATCTCTAAAGCAGAATGCAGAAAACAGACCCAGAATGTATTTGTATGTAGTTGACTGTGTGGATTCTGTGCAGACTGAAGATGCAGGAGTCTTTGGAGGACAAACTGATGAAGGGACTGATACAGTGTCATTAACAAACAGTGTTTGATAACAACTGAGCTGACATCTGAACACATTCTGAGCCAGTGTTCAGGTTTGTGAAATGTGCAAGGATGTGCTAGTTTGACAAATGTATAGCTCAATCTTTCAAGTAGAAATTCTTTGATGCCAAAAAATGTTCTTCATCTCTTCAGAAGATAGTACTATGTGGCTCTTTCACTAGCTTTAAAGTAATTTGAAAGAAAAAGAATAAAGAAAAAAAAAAGACCCATTGACAAAACAAACAAGGTGCAAGGTACAAGTTAAAATATGGCTTTGTGCAGATGTGCAAAACAGCCGATACTAAAACCACAAACCATCTGCACTTTGTACAAGTACCTGCACACTGACATGGTGCTCTGGAAAACGTCCAGGCATATTAATAATATAAGTGATTTGATGGGAGGAAACATGTTGTGGCTGGTTATGACAACCCTCTTTAACAGGCGTGTGTGAGAAAATACCATTTGCTCTTTTGTTGTAAACAAGAACAAAAAAAAAAAAAAAAAAAACCTGCTGAAGCTGTTCAACCTCTTCAGATTCCTTCTTTCACTCCTTCCTGTGTCCCTCGCCCACTGCTCTCCCACTCCCTCTACAGCAGATCTAGCGTTACACAGCCAATGACACGGGAACCTGTGTAGGGCTAACATTGATCTGCAGCTCAATATGGCTACATAACCTGTTGTGGGCTGTTCCCCTACGACACCATTAATGCCACTGCAAACACTGCAGATGAGCTCAATAACCTTACACTGAAGAATGTGATGCAGAAGAACACAAAGAACCTTTTCTCTTCTTTGACATGCAATTATGATTAAATAACACAAATTACAAATACATATTTGTCTAAAGAAAACTCATGTCTAGTAAGTAATCTCTAAATTTGGAATTGTACAATGGTGTGCTTAGTTATATAGAAGGCAGAATTACAAGCAGCTTGAAAAAATTTGAAAATACTGTCCTTGTACTTTCAGATGTAAAACACAGGTAGTGCATTCCCATCATAGGTCAAACAGTTGTGTAGAAACTGTCTGACATAAACCCAAAGGAAAAAAATAAGTATTTTTCTGTGCAAGATTAAATCTTTGGCCCAATAAACATGACTTAAAAAGTGAGAAAGCACACAATGGTGACTGTTCAATTAGCAAAGTAAATTTATAAGATCCACTGCAGCTCTTCACATCCTACAAATGTGGAGGAGAAAAATATCAAGTTATTCTTAAAAAGTACCTGCTGAGGCCACTGTTGTATGTGTACCCTGTTTATGCAGCAATGAAAGTAAGACCAAAGCCAAAAAGGATGAATTCAGGTTTCTGAGAGTGAAAACACAGCCACACTTTATGAGCCGGATATGGTGTAGTGTTTGGTTGCTTAGAGTGGGAAAGTCCCCAACTTTTCAGTGGGTGTTGTGTTACTAATTCAGTTAGAAGTGGGGATTCCTTTTTTATTTTAAGAGGGCTCACACAGAGCATGCATGACTTTGCAAAAACTAAATTTTTACTTTCCTTGATAATGATCATTACTTTTCCTGCACATTAGACACATCTGATGTGGTTCGTTTTAAGGAGCATTACCTGTTTAAGGAGCATGTAAGTCTCCGACATGATCTTCTCAATGCGTCCCAAGTCATAGGTCATGACTTTCTGGCCCTGCTGCCAAACCCTGTAGGCGTCAAGAAGTAGGGTTTTGCCCGACTCCACATCCTCTAGAAGTTTCCTTTTCCTGTTGGGCCTTCGCAATAACCCCTGATCAGTCCCACTGGCTGCCACAGTCACCTTGGGCACTGAGGCTTGTAGCTGCTGCTGTCTGGAGCTAATGCTCAGCTCCTCCAAAGACAACTCTGGTGTTCGGCTGCTTTCAGTCACTTTCTGCTGAGGCTCCACATTACTCAGGGACGTCTCACCCTCAGTCTGGTTGCTCTGAGCAACTGTGGTGTTAGATGGCCTCCTCCAGTGACCAGTGTCCAGCTCCATGGGTTCCTCTGGTCCCACGTTGTGACCCTCGCTCCCAGCGGCATCCACCTTCCCAGGGTAGCCCTCCAGAACTTTACTCCCTTTGTCTGTTGATGCTGGCTGAGTCAGATGAGCTTGGGAGGCTTCCCTCGGCCCACTTTCAGAGGCTGTGGCACAGGCTCCTTCTGTGAGGCCAGGCTTCTTAGGCAGCGCATGCTTACTGTCCTCTGAACTGGGCCTGTTGGATGCATCCGTTGTGGTCATCTCCCCCATTGAGGGTGCAGGCGCTTTGGGAAGCTGCTCAGACACCTGAAAGAGAACAGAACCTGTCAAAACATGATGTGGGTGCATGCCAGACATCTAAAACGCAGTGCAACTTGTAACCAATAGTATTACAACTTGCTCTGTTTAGTATTTTGTGTGCAGTGAGTTGTGATTCCTTACTCCTGTGAGACTGTTCAGATTGTCCTCCAGGACTTTTACAGTTAGGAAAAATGCTCTCTTGGCCAAGGCTTGGCGATCAACATCCCGTAAATACTTCCTTCATGGAAGAAAGAAGGAGAAATAAGGAGAGGGAGAGAGAAGTCATGGAACAAATGCATAATCTACATCAGCAGCAACAAAATAACATGAAAGTTGCTCCTTACTTTCCCTGGTCAGGGGTTCTCTGCAGCATGAAAGAGACTTTCAACAGAGTATCGTGATCCTTAAGCTGCGATAGCACCTCCAGCAAGAGGACAATGGATCGGTTCATATGAGATGCAAAACTTCCTGGGCGATCAATCTCATCTACTGGAATGCGCCAGATGCCCTGGAGAGTTGAGACGAAGAAAAAGGACAGAGCATCAGTAGTTGATTCTGGCTTATAGATTATATATGTTGTAGAACAGTCAAAGTAACAGAAACACAGGTGTTGAGCTGGTCTTCACCTTTTGTTCCACATCAGCTACACGGTACCCAGTTATCTCCAATCAAGTAGTGTATGTTTCATTTGACTACAGTAGATGTTCATTTTTGATTGTTTTAAACTCTGTTGGGAATAATAATAATAATAATAATAAATAACTAGAAATGCATGATATTCTCCAAGATTCATAGGTTTTTGGTTATATAACCCTGTGACTGCACATATCTCTAAAAAGTCAACTTTTCATAAGCCCAGAAGAGTAGATTTACCTTCAAGGGTAGGAGAACTTTTTTTTAATACCCTCAAAGGTATTAAAAAACCACCTTTTAGTTTATCACAAATAACATGTTTGGAGATACTTAGTTTTCCCTGGATAGGCAAATGTAGTTGATTAAAAAGTGCATGAAGCAGAGCATAAGCACCTCAAATGGTATTGAAGTGCAGTAATAGAGTAAAAGCATGTAGTTACATTATATAACCGGTTGTTGATAACTGACCCAACATCAACAAGACAACAAATGAATTTCTCAAAGTTTTTACATTCTTTTCCAGCTGGTCAAAAATATTATGCATGACAGACAAAAACAGGAACACCTGGAAGAACTGAAATGAAAAGTAGTCTAGAAAGTAATAGGAATAAATCCAGGTCAAAAATATAGCATCCATAGAGAAAGCCTTAACAAGGAGAAAGAAAAGGAAAGATCTTATGGACTGTCTTGCCACGTAGGAGGGAAGGGGAGCTTTCTCACTGGGTACACATGATAGGCATCCTCATTAGTGCTCGGTTGAGTCCAAGCAAAGCAGCACAGCAGCACCAACACTCCTTCCTAGCACAAAGCGTTTTTTGATGAAGAAGCCACCTTTCCGGTGAGCACATGTCCTCCCAGCAGGTTACCCAGGGAAGGTACCGGACTGAAGCCACCGATGCGAGTGCAGATGGTGGCCTAGGCTGTGTGTAGTCATAAAGTACATGGCTCAGGGTAGTGCTCGAATGTGTGCTAGACAAAACAAAGATGACCACGACAGAACAAAACAAATAAGATGGCTCTATCAGCCACTGAAGGCACAGGGGGAGTCTGATGCTCCTCCTTGTTGACACTTCCAGATTGTCAGATGACATTTTCAAAGCCAATGGAGAGGAACAAAGCAGGGGAGAAAGGCAAAATGAGCTGATCAAATCAAATCACTTCCCTGAGAATAGATTTACAGAATACTCACATACAAAAGTGTCAAACCTAGCCATCTGAAATCTAATTTAATGACCCCGTCTCGTCTGAGAAAAAAAAAAAAATACAACATGCATTGTTTCTTTTATGATGTTTTGGGATCCAATTTCAGTGGAGTGCAGTGGTACAAGCTCAGAAACAGTGGTCAAAAAAAGAAGAACAAGTACTGGCTCTGATGCCTGTGTGAAAACTGGAAGATTTATGATTATATGATGCAATCGGCCAGGGCTTGGGAAGGTTTTAACTGTTCAATGCACAGATTACCAAAAGCCTTCAACAGGAGCAGGACAAGTATGATGAGGGGGTGGGCTCCGCTCACTTAGAAAAACATCTCTAATGGAGGAGAGTTGTTCCTCATCAAAGAATCATCCAACCACAGAAAATCTGTTTAGGGAAAGCAGAGCCATGGCTTTACACAGATTATGCTGTAGCACAACAGCTAAAGCAGATTTGTAAGACTTTAACTGAAATGATTTAAGCATCTTTTCTTTCCATTTTTTTGCGAGAAAAAAAATATGACCACTGCTCAATATCTGGAGCAGCAGCTTTGGCGCACATGTGGCCGATGCATCACACAAGAACTGGGTATTAGTATGGATTAAGATAGCAAACAAGTGGTAAACAAGGGATAAATCCATGAAATGAGAATAATTTCCAACAACTGGTTCTGTAAGAAGAAAAAAAAAAAAAAAATCAAACATTAAAAGGATTTTAACTTAAAAGGATTTTTTGTTTGGTCATGGAAGATGAGTAATGGAATGAAACAGCAGATGTGTCCAAACACTGTCAAGGCCTTATTGGTCACTTAGTAAACATTACTAACAGTATGGACAAAAAAAATGAATAGTGTTAAGTAACTGTCTATTTACTCTTTGGGTAACAGTCATGGCCTAAACAAAATGCCAGCTTTCTGCTGAGAGCATTTAGGAGGGAACCTCTACATGAGACATATATACTTCATCTACATATTTCTAATAACATCGGTGACAGGAGGGGCCACAGACAGGCTCAAAATACTGTATCATGCATGCCAAAACTGAACTGCAAAAAAGTTGCCTATATTTTATAGGTAACAATAATAACATCAATACTTTAGATGGCAGTTTATTTATCAGCCAATTAAAAGTTCATCATTGGGTATTTTGAAAAGATTTTTAAGGTTACCAACACTTGGTAAGTAGGTGGTAGGATGTTATATTTTTCCACATATTTTCAAACATTACCTGCAGAAATCACAAGTCCATTCCTAATAGGACTATTCTTTTTCTTCGTGCTGTGATAGGCCATTCTACAGGAGTACTACTGCCTGTACCACTATGTTTACACACAAACTCTCACACAATGATGCGACAGCTCTGCTCAGAGGAACATTCACACAAACTTGTTCTCAATTTTATGAAAGTTTGAGTTAAAGAAAGAAGGAGACTCACCATCACCAAAGAAAGCTACTCCATGACGCCTGTTTTAGTATTCTTTTGGACAGTTTCCTGCTGGCGGTAGCAACACCAGCAGTCCTGGCAGCGCCTCCACCCTGAAAGAGCCTCACGCTCAAAGAGCAAGGAGTGGGCTGCATTTGGGTGCTAGGGCAGCGAGAGCTGCAGAAGAGGAGAAGAGGGAAGCACAGCTGCACACAGCACAACGGGTATACAAGAAGGAGGAGGAGAGAATGGAGGCTGCCTTGGCAAGAGGAGAAACAGCGCAGAAGTCAGGGCCTATAAGCTCAATGTGCCACTGACAGACAAGCTGACTTGTTCCTCTCCTGTGTTCAAACCCTGCCATCTCAAAACAAAAACACCCACGCACTCTATCTCCGCTTTCCCCTGACCCCAGCCTGCTGGAGTTCTTTCCCCTCCTCCCTTTCTTTCTCTCGCACTATACACAGTGAACAGCCAATCCATGAAGGCTTTTGCCAGCCAATCAGAGCCATGTGGCGAAACTCCCGCCCATTAGAGCACACCCACACAATACACACACAAACAGAGGAGTGAAAGAGAGAGAGAAATGAGGAAACAGAACGAGTGCAACACAGAGGAGATGAGTAGAGCAACTAAGAGCCAGGGGGAGGGGGAGAGCGTGATCACCCTGAAGACAGAGCAACAGGAAAAGAACAGAGAACATGAACTGGCTGAAAAATGTAACTGCTTTAACACATTGGTGTAGTAGGTTCCATCAAGAGGACGGCAAAACCAGTCAGAAAAAGGGTGGGAAAAAAAGACTGGTTTGTCTGCGCAAAGAACCCACTTACACAAAACACACACTGAGAAACAGTGATGCATACACACACGGAATCTCCTCAGTCAGTAACATACAGCCCTCACCTTCTTTTCCTTTCTTTTAACCCTGGTCGTGTGTCTCCACCTGGTCACCATAAACATATCAAGCAAATACAGACCCTTTCTCCTGCTTCCTGGTATGTGAGTGAAGGAAAAAACTGGAGAAAAAAGTCAAGTAAATGCAGCAGAAGGCAAAAGAAAACATACTGTCGCAGTTATGCTCTAACATGCAAATCAAAATATCAACTTCTACAAAACGCATTGACTAGGCCAATACTCCTCCCCTCAGAGAAAAAAAAAACAAAAAAAACTATGGTTCTCCTGAGTGGAGCTCCACCTACAGCACATTTCACAGCTGAACACACAAATGCTTGAGTCATAGATCATACCTGAAGCCAGTAATGCAACTGTAATGTTTTTCAGCAGGCTAGTAGTCTAACCTAAAGATGACAGCGAGGCCTACCTGTAAATAATGTCATAATCAACCAGTCAAAACAACCTTGAAGGCTTGCATCAGTTAAAAATAACCCCCCTCTAAAAAGTTAGCAACTGCTACAACAGGAGCATCCATTTTCTTGGGAGCTTTGTCGAGAGAGAACGCTTGAGTGGGTGGAAGAATATGTAAGCAAGAGTATGTGTGTGGAGTGTAGGGTGGTGGGTGAGAGGAGGGAGGGAGGGAGGGGGTAACACAGCGCCTGAGTGAGCACACAGGGACTCCTCACGATCAATTAACAGTAGGCACGAGCAGCCACAGGCCTGGCATTACAGCAGCTTCACAACCGAATATCATTAAGTTCAGGACGCTATTCTGTTACACAGGCTGGGAATAACAATAGTAAAAAAAAAACAAAAACAAAACAAAGCCATTACAGTGAAAAAGGAATGTAATGGTGCTATAACAATACAATCTAAAGGACAGCAGCAGTACAGTCATATAACAGATCTGCACAATTTAAAGGAAGACATGTTTCAAAAAGACTATTATCAACCTCGAGGGTTATCAGATCCAGCGTTCAGCATTTCTATGACTACAAGTAGGTTTTTACTGGATCATCACTATAAGGAAAATTTGCCCATCAGTATCCATTACATTTATAATCAATCTTATTGCTTATCTTAAAATTCAACACAGTTAATAATTATCAATAGCTTTTCTGCAATCAGCTCATAATAAAGTGGCAGTGTTTGAGAATAACTAATCAATTAATTGAGTAAAAGTTTAACGTTAAGTTGAACAATTTAATATTTAGTAACCAAGTAATTTTCTATGAGGAAAAAAATGCACAAAACCCTCCTCGGCGACACTAAGGTCTGCAAAGGTCTACAGCAGGGGTGTCAAACTCATGTCAGTTCAGTGGCCACATACAGCACCAATATGACCTGAAGTGGGCCGGATCATTAAAATAACAACATAATAATATATAAATACTGTCAATTCCAAAATGTGTATGTCTACCTTCTATATTTTAGAGTGAAAAAGGTAAAATTATATTAAAATGTTTACAAACTGCCCTTTAAAATAAATGTGAAAAACATGAACCATGAAATTTATTAAGGAAAAAAGTACAATTTTAACTTTTTATGCCATTATTTTCCCCTCAGCTTCTTATTTTTACATGTTCATTATAACTTACAGATCCCAGTGGATCTACAAATACACAAAACAAATAATAACAGGCAGAATATTGGTAAAATTGCACCACATTTTTTGTAAAAGTCTAGTCTGTAAATGTAAACATACCTGTGTAATTTTACTTTTTTTTTTTTTTTTTTTTTTTA
>JAPTGZ010000028.1:19080764-19151398 GCA_029814645.1 Fowleria isostigma | reverse complement strand
TAGTCTGTAAATGTAAACATACCTGTTTAATTTTACTTTTTTTTTTTTTTTTTTTTTTTACATTAAACCAAAGAGAAAAATTTGCAGGTTTCATTATTTATGGTTTATTATGATAGTATTCTACTGGTCTGACCCATTTTAGACTGAACTAATTAGTTTAAAATCATTGATTGTTAATATCTTCAGCATATTTTTGTATTTCACCAATTCATCCCACGAGCCGAATCAGACCCTTTGGTGGGCTGGTTTTGGCCCCCAGGCCACATGTTTGACACCCCTGGTCTACAGAAACCTTAGTGTCTCTAAACAAATTAATCTTGACCTACCTCAGCATTTTTAGTTCGGTGCTAGTCCTGCTTATAAGTGGTGGTTCTCTGGACATCACCAGCAAATTATGCAACACCATCCGGATCATTTCTAAACGGCGTTATGTGGGTTACTAAAAGCAGGTCCCAGTTAGTGTAACTCAGCCAAAGCAAGAAGAAAAACTAGGGCATGATGACCTACATTAGGGAGCTCAGTATTCAACCTCAGGCTCAATGAGGTGCATGTGTGAGTCCAGTCTCGTCATCAAAGTGCCACGCGTTGTACCATATGTCTGATGTGTGGTCGACATTCAGGTATCAATTTGTGGCATCTCTCATATGCTCCCTTGGCCATTCTGGCACTGAAGAGACAGCTGCTCAGCACATTCATCATGCAGTGAAGGTGTCTGATAAGTCAGGCTCAAACAATGGAAAATGACTTGGTTGAAGCGCACAGGTTAGAGAAGATGGCTGGTGATCAGAGGGGTTTTGGTTTCAAATCCACCTTTCTAGTCCTAGTCCCTAAATCTACTACCAGATAATAACAGAAGACTATAGTGCTGGGCAATACGTGAATTACTGGTTTTAATTCCCAGCAAAAGCATGAATTTGTCATACACTGCTGCATAGCTGAATCAGTAGTTGCCATGCATCAATGGGCATAAAATTCTATAATTTTTTTAGGGGTGTAACGGTACAGAAAAATTTTGATTTGATACATTTTTGGTACAGTGAAGGAGACCAGTGAAGGGAGGGGGGGTGCTACTAAGTACTAAAAACCAAAGTGAAACTTAACACGCTTCAAACATCCGACTCGGTTTCTGTGCCTCTGTTATACTCTATGTTGTCATGTTTACGCCCCCTTATTGGTGCCCTAGCATGAGAGTAAAGTGTGGGGTTTTTTTTTGTAGCAACACTAAGAATTCAGTAGCAGCGTGGCACCGCTACAGAATGAGTTCTGCTTGTCATCACCCTGTTTCCTGAGTGTTTGCATTCTTCACATAGGCTACGCGTATTTGTTTGGTACACCTCCGTATTGTATCGAAGGTCTTGAACTGAAATGGTTTGGTATAAACAAGTGCCCTGTTACATCCCTGATATTATTCACTGCTATCAGTGCTAGAGAATGATGAGTAGAGTGTATGGAGGGGATCTCTATTAACTGTGCCTTTTTGAGAACAGTCTAAACTTTATACATAACTTATACATTACTGTAACATCATAATGTACTGACAGCAAAATGCTGGGCCAAACGCAATATTTAAAATGACAATTTGTTCGATATCCGATGTCAATACCATTATACAAATTAATGAAACAACCTTTAATATAAATAACACAACAAACAATAATTGTTACAACCAGCTTACAATGTATATGTGGATACAGTTTTAAAATATCTTTTTTCCCCTCATAAACTAATGGTGATAGATGGTTCATTTTAGAATAAGTGCCAATACTACATAAAGGCTCAGTCATGCACTAAAAACACAAACCTGATTTATAGAAAAGTTGGTTTATTTCCTAAAATACATTACAAACTCAAATGTGTGAGTTGTGAATTTGTATATATGTACCGTATTTTTCGGACTATAAGTCGCACCCGTAGGTGTATGTTCAGTTTATTTGAATCTTTATAGACACAAAATTTAGTCAGTTGAATCTAGCTGACGTGTGATTTTTGTACAGTGAACATTAGCCCCGGAACGACAGCATGCTAATGCTAATGGGGCTGGAGCAGTGACAGGTGGGGGCTGTTGATGTTTCTTAGCTAGTTAGCGCTTAAATTGTATAGCTTAGATGGGTAGATAGATGTCTTTAGTCATCCCCAAATGGGTAAATGAAAATGCCATGGACTCATAACACAGACACAAAAAACACGTCATTCTGGACTCTGATACAACCCCTTGGAACAACAACAACAGTCCAATAAGCAATTTCAGATAAAGTTCTCATTATGAAAATAAAAAACAGGTACAAAAGAATTCCTCAGAAAACACCAGGAACTTTGAGTCTGTTACAGAATTTCTGAAGCGTGACACTCAACTCATGAGGCTGACATTATGAGTATAAATGTTAAAATAGAAGCCATACAATCTGTTTGAACTTTACTATTGTAAAAAAAAAACAAAAAAACTGCCAAGAGTTTGTGAACTCTGGGAAAACAGGCTTGTTTGAATAATATTTAAAGAGTTTTGCATTGTCCTTTGGCAGAGGAGGGTTTGGTTTGAAGGGAACAGTAAAGCTCCAACAGTTGGTATGCCAGGGTGGCAGGTTTGTTTCCAGAAGGGGCTCTGTGAGAACCCAGTGGGAGCCAGAGAGCTGCAGAGCTCTCCTCCAGCTCAGATCTGGCCCACATCATAACTGCAGTCTGTTATCAGAAGCCTTATGGAGTCAGCATTGGATTCTAGAGCCCCCACAATGAGCTCTGTCCAAAATAATGTGCACCACTTGAAGAAGCCCTGATGACTGAATGATACGAGGTAGTGTCTTAATGTGACAATCTGCTTGAATGATCTGCATTGTCACAAAAGTGACAGCATTTGGGCTTTGATAAATCAAACAAGAAACAATTCAAAAGCTAAGCCAGTTTCTACAAACACTGAAAAGGCATCACATTTGCTTCAAGTCAAAAGATGTAAATAAACCGACATGCTGAACAGATGATAGATTCTAACAGTAATCACTGGAACCCAGCAGAGGCCTTGTAATTCTGAGAGGCAATTTAGTATTCTCCCATTGTGTGACTTTATTTATAGTAGTGCTTGTATCTAGTGAGCCATATTTAGGTCTTGATTTTGTGCATAAAATTGAATTGTGTAAATAATCGTGTGTGTAAAGGTACACTATCATAGTACTTCAATTTGTCACTCTTAGTAGACAGATTGTTAGTCACAAACAGGAGAAGCACTTCAGTGTTTCACAGGTTCATCACAGAGCCTGTATTGGCTGCTACCTGTCAGTTACTATGTATGATAATGTGGGCAGATAAAGTAAACATACAGGATGGCTTATAGTCTTCTGTTCCTCAAATCAGCAATAGAAGGAACACTGCTACTGTGCATGGGAAAAAGGCAATTAGAGTCTGCAATATAAAACCATCAGCCTGACTTCACTTTGTCCTTGGCTGTTACTACAATATTGAACATTTATGTAAATTAATTCAACATGTTTTTTTCTACTGTTCATTTTGGCATACCCTAATTTTTATCATCACACATTCCTTTCACACACCACTGCACTCTGACTCACTCTGAGAATCAACAACAACTTTGTTTTGGTCACAAGTCATGTTATTAAAAAATATCTATCTATCAACTCTGCCTCTTGTAAAGGCCTTACTAAAACTTGAGTGATTTTAAAGTGTGGTTTTAAGTTGATGATAAATATATAAAAAAAAAAACAACAAACAAAACATTGCTGAACTCTGACTTACATTAAACAGGTTTGTCTTGTTTCTTTCACAGAAAAGTCCTTGTGCTGGCATGTGCTTCAGCTGTTGCCATGGGACACTGCTTCCTAGCAACACATCTCGGGCCCACTGTAGGTTCTGTGGTGGGAAATAAATAAATAAATGGAAAAGCCCACATACATTTGTACATACATTTACAATATAATAATACACAACCCATAACAGAAATTTCATGGCAATACCACTCCATTATCAGAGACTGAATGAACTGGAAAAGAAAGAAAAAAAAAATCACCACATGATTTTAGCATCCTGCATTTCACTTCCCAAGTAAACAAAGAAAATTACGTTAATTTTCAATCAAGGAAAATGCAGACCACCTTTCGGAGTATGACTCACAAATCAGTGTCTACAACAGTGCCTTGTTTGAAAAGAGCCAATGCTTTCAAGTTACCCTTCACAATTCAGTAGCCTGTAGCACAAAAATATAGGCACAGAGGCTTTGAACACTGGATGTGTTGGGAATGTGAGGGCAGCTTAACAACCTCTCCACTTGAGGCAAGACTCAAGAAAATCCTTACAGACTGTAAAACTCAATCAGACTCACTTATTCGACATTTAAGTAAGCCTCAAGGGGTTTTCCCTGAACTTCTATAACAGTAATCAAGGAAAAGGATGAATTTTCTCTTCAATACTGTTGCAAATTAAGACAACTGCTTAGAGACATATGGCACTGGTCAAATAAATATATTACAAACTATTAAAAAAATCACTTTTACTAAGTAAAGAGAGAGGCTGTATCAAGATAGCTTGACAAACAGAGTGCTGACAGAAGGATGCCACCACAGTAAAGCTCAACACAACCTCTCTGTGCCAAACTGGCTGAGAGAGCGCTGCGCTACCACCCACGCACACCTCTGCCCACAGAGCCTTATAGCCAATGCAGGCTGTTTCAGCAACTTGTGCATCACTGCAGGACTCACAGGTCCACGGGAATCAAAAAAGATAAATAAAAAACTAGTCATGCACGTCTTCTTACATAAAGTGTCTTCAAAGAAATTGTTAAAATTGTATGTACATCTTTTTACGTCATCACTAATATAAGGCTAATAATAGTTTAATAACGCATGTATGGAGCAGACGAGCACTATAGATAAAGAAGTGCTTTTACCAATCTTCCACTCAGGCTTTAAACCATAGCAGAAGAAAAGCCCAGTTGTGCACTGAAAGGGCACAGATAGGGAAAACACTATGAAAATAATTATTACATATACATATGTATAAAAACTGCACAATAAATCGTTTGAGCATTGCCATCGCAATGTACATGTGTGCAATAGTCACATTGCAGGTCCTGCGATGTAGGAGGCAAATGAACTCAACATGTTCTCATCTAATTTCAAGGGTACCTAACAGACATTACACACAGTGAACCCACCAATTACAACTATTCTTAATCAGTTTGCCAAAGCAGACCACACCCCTGCACATGGAGTGAGCCACTGGTAACAACACTGAAAATAAATGAGCAATGAACTCGAAAAAAAATCATTAAAAATTAAGACTTTGTGCAAAAGACAAAAGCAACATCAGTTATCTGGAATTATTCCAACTACAAGAAGGACAGTATTGAAATGTGTCCTGTGTCCACAGTGCATTACACCTGTTGCCACAACGAGAGTTAACACAACATTCATTTGACCATTTAAATCAGCACCACACACCTATTATATCCTCCCAAGTATTTTTTCATATCACAATATATATCACAGGGTTAAAAAAAAAGGCAATTTCAGTGTCTGCAATGTTATTTTTTTCCCCAATATTGTATACATATATTTGATATATATGTATATACACACACAAAGTAAAAGTGGCTCACTAAAACTATGTGACAGAATGAAGTAATAATTGCACACTAATGGTGATGCTTCTGCCTGACCTGATGTGTCTTGCTGTTTGTGTAGAAGAAGGCCAAGCGGTAGAGACTCTTGTAGTGTTGTGGGAAACGGCTGAGGCAGAGGAAGAGAGCACGGACACACATTTCCAGCAGCATTCGTCTCTGATCAGGGCGTTCCGTGGGCAGAGCCTTGGGTACCTCAATCACCTCAGGTGGGGGCTCTGGTTTCTTTTTGCCCTCGCTGGCTGGGGTCTGAGGAGTAGTCTGTTGAGAGGGGGCTGTCTTTGGAGGAGTGGCTGGGACAGGCATAGGCTGAGGGCAAGGGTCTGGAGAGACCTTGGGGGTTGTAGCATCAGGAATCGTGACCACCACTGCATCTACCATTTCCTGGATGAGTTTCTCTTCCACCTGGACAGCAGTGTGTTCCCCATGTGAGGCTAAAAAAAGATTATTTTTAAGATTGACAATTAGTCTAAACCATTTTGGAAAATACCTTTACCTTCTCATATGTTACATTTTAAGTATTTAAACTACAGTGTTCTGCTTTAACAACTAAGCAGCACAAAGCACAAGCCTTAAATAAAGTTCACTATCAAATATGACAAAGGCTGCATTCAATTCATGACCTATAAACAGATTTATCACTCAACATGTAACCCTGTCAAAGAGCCTTTCATCACCATGTCTCACGTACCTGTGTCCTCAGGTGCTGGTTGTCCTTCCTTCACAGGGGTTGTGCTTTCTGAGGACGCTGAACTGACTTTGCCAGAGGCAGGTTTGTGGCTGCTGTCCTGTGAGCTGGTGGGATCTGTGAAAGCATCCTGAGTGGAGTTGGAGTCAGACAGCATCACCACCTCACTGTCCTGACTCCGCTCTACCAAATTAAAAAAAAACAAACAAAACAAAACAAAAAAAAAACAACAAAAAAAAAAAAGAAATAATAGGTCATGCCATCAATTGCATGTAACACTTAGATAATACTGAAAAGAACATGAGGTGTCTTCTCTACAAACAGTGATTTTAAATGTTCTTAATTTAGTGTAATATTCAAAAACTTTTGTATGGACAGTAAAACTTTTGGGACTTCTTTCTAAAATATGCAATAAGTATGTGAAAGTGCATGCTTAAATAGTGGCCTATTTTCAAGCTGATTGTTAATGACGTCTAAAATGCCAAATATTCCCTGTTGTAAGGTGGGGAGGAAAAGAAATACTGTAAGGCAAGAATAGGTTACAAGCAATAAATCCTTATTAGTGCACCAGTAATGACATGTTCACAATTTTGCTAAAATGGAGAGATGTTGTTTTGGTATGTTGTCATAAACCAGAATGCCAACATTCCTCTTAATTGCCATGTTTTGCAGCCTTAACAAAAACAGAATCAGGACAACAAGTAGTTGCTATTTTAGAGAGTATGTACTGTAGGAATTGTATAAACTGACAACTGTGTAAGCAGAGCTTCCTACAAAAATGCTGTTTTTTCCAGACTAGCAGAACTGGTTTTGGGACTGGAAACATAGCCTCTTAAGAGAGTTTGGTGGGTTAGAGGAGCAGTACCATTCAAGGAAGCCAGCCACATTGGAGACCTGGGCAGGCAGTAATCATGGTCAAACTCTGATGAGGCTGTTGAAGATATGGGGAGCTGGTTTTACAATATAATCAAGCAAAGTTGTATCTCTAAATTATTTCATATCACCTGCAATTAGTACAATCTCCTTTAATAATCAATCATGTCTTTTCTTGACAATAAAGTAAACTTTTGATACCACTCCCCTGGAAGCAGAACCTGATTCAGACACACAAATCTCTACAAATCTGTACAGAACGTCTGGTACAAATGTTTACACGTTCTGACACATTCCTCCATCTGTTTGAAAAATTAAGGCAATAATCTGCAACACAAGTAGCATAGCTTCCAGAGCGCAGCAGAGACACTGTAAATCCCTTTGCTCCTGTTATCACATTTCATAAACTGATCTTTTTTTTAATGCTAAATAAAGCAGCAGTATAAAGTTAATGCTTTTTTCGTTTTAGTCATAGTGTGGTCCACATCATGATAAAACAAACAAAATAACCCTAATTTATATTGGATGAACAGGAGTGGGACATTAGTAGCAATCAGTTTAAGAATTCATGTCTGAATCAGGTCCAGCAACTGCAATCTTATCACCATGAAGTGCTTTACGCACGACTCAGGCCAGAGACTGTACACCTACATGCACACTTGTGCATAGTGGGTAATCAACTTTAGTCTGAGTTGTGCGCCAATTACAGGCCAGCCGCATTCCTCCTGACTTGGCATTTTCACACTAATTGAACATAATTGGAAATTATATCCAATTAGCTGGAAATTGCCATTACACATTATTCATGTAAGGTTTAGAAATTTCTCCAATGAGTTTGACTTTCTGTCAAATCAGGCCCACACCAAACAGAAACAAAATGTGACCACAAGATACACCACACAATTTAGTGAACTGTGATAAAAGACTGACTTTGTCTGGTAGTGAAGCCATACACCTCATTGTAACTACATGCATATAAATGGCAAAGCAGGTGGTAAAAGCAAGCAGGCAAAGAGGTAGCAGGCAGGTAGGTAGGTAGGTAGGAAGGAATCTGGACAGGGTGACACAACTGGCAACATGGGCAATATGGCTGCATTATTTGCACATTCAAGATAAACATGACACATGGGATGGGTGGAAGAACAGCACTGAAAGAATGAACTGGGCCTTTTTCAAAAAAACAGCATTTCCAACTGATTCACAAAATTGAAAATAATTGTTTTAGTTGTTCATAGAGGTGTGTGTAACAAGTGTGTACTTTTAACATCTTTATATCACATAACAAAAACTTTTTTAGTTATAGGTATTTTGTCATCCACGAAATTCAAAGAAATTTACTGTAACCCCAGAAGTAAAAAAAATTACATAAACATTATTGTGCATAAATCTATAAAGGCCAAGTGCAACATTCACTGTGCACATTGTACTAGACATACATTATTCCTAATAATAATGTATATTAGTACATTCAGAATCATTACCTGAACCTGGTTCATACTAATACGTTATGGTTATAACTAGGGCTGGGTATCACAGACAATTTTCTTAAAGCTATACCAACCGATCTGGCATGTCGCACAGCACTTGAACATGCACCTGAATATAAACAACCCGCCTCCCTCTAAAGTCCTGCCCGTTTCCCCCTGCCTGAGCTCTGACACTCCCCTCCTCTCATGCACGTGGTGTCTGCGGAGTCAACGCCCAACTCTGTGGGGTCCTTAACCCAGACTTTAGTGCCATCCTTCATCCACAGTGTTATGAGATGTGTTTGTGTTGTTGGTTCAGTGTGTGAGTGTGCGCGCTGGTGGACGTGTGAATGCATGCATGCGTCTGATGTGTGTGTGACCATGAATGACAGCGGTGCAAATGTGTGTGTGTTGATGAACAAAGACGGTGACCGTCGCAAAGGATAATTTAGGTTAGCGAAATATGTACTTTAGTTAATTAGAGCCAAAATAAAGCCTGTCTTCAGTCCAAACCAGTCCAATCTTGTGCCCGTCCTCTGACCAACATGAATTTAGGGGGGTTAAACCCCGGAGGAGAGGTACCTTCGGCCCTGGAGGAAACCGGATTTCTCCCTGCGTCCCCTGACCATGGTCAGAAGACCCCAAGCAGGAAAGGCTGAACAACCGGACTCTGACTGCTACTATTGGGTTTTTCTGTTTGTTCCCCTTAGTTGTTTCTGTTCATAAACCTGTTCTTTCCCTTCAGCACCAGGCATTTGAGTCCTATCCATTCAGACCTCTTTACAGGAGGAGCAGCGCGAGTGAAACGTCAGATTCAGAGGCACTGGTATCTGATGTGGCAACAGATGACTGACAGACAGAACAGGTAATGATTTTATTCAGACCAAATTAAATGATTGGTCAGACTTTTATCAGAAATATTACACAATTAAACATTTTATAGTTTCAAAACCGGGTCATTTCTTTTACATTTTTGTTTGCTACTTGCTTATTGGGAGCATTTTACGATTACAAAAGAAAAGTGTAAAAATGCCAAATCATACAGTATAGCTTTAATTTGGCTTTGATTAAGAAAGTTCTGAATTGATTAATCACAATTCAATCAGATATTGATTCAATTCAGTATTAATTGATTGATTCAGATTCATTTAGTGATACCATGATTGTTGGAGCAGGGGTTACAGCAGTAAAAATGAAACTGAAGACGCTTTACTATTCCTCTAACTCCACACTCAGCCATAGGTGATCCTTTCGCTATCATGGAGGCGTTTTCCCCAGACTTCCTCTGCACCAGAACAGTCACGAGTGAAATCGAAATGCCCCCTCTCCCACAAGGACTGGGAGACGGAACCCACCGCACCTCCGTGTTGGTGGTACCTAGGACACGTACTCATGGTCCTGCTCTGAAAAATTCGATCTCATTCACTCTTACTCACTTGTGCTAAATTCAAATAAAATCTATCTAAATCAATCATATAGATTTTTTTACCCAGCCCTAGTTATAACAGAGCAAGATACACACATTTGTGTAATTTGTAGGTTTCCTGCTTCCACCTTCTTTTTTTTTTTAACCAGTATTCTTATCTGTGCAAAAACACTTAACATTAAAGACCTTAATCTTAAGCTACGGTTGAAGTATGGGTAAATAATTTGACATCAATGCAGCAAAGACTTGGCAAACTCAGTGATACATCAATTACAGTGTTTTAAAGTGGGGCATCAATGGCTGCTTAATGAAGCTAAAACACGCACCCCCTTCAGAACTGCATGCCAATGTTCTATCTAGAACGATGCACTTGCTCAGTAATGTTATAGGCTTAACAACTTTATAACAAAGCAACAATTTTAAAACAGGAGAGATGAAAACAGAGATCAGCCATTAAGCAGCAGCTAAAAATGAATGCCGTTCCAGCATACACACAAGAGCACACACAGCCATTAATGAGCTTTGCACATCTAAAAACTTGTATGTGTGTTTAAACACTGCTGATTTTTCACATATAGCAGTCAAATAATCAGTAGCCATATTGCCCATTTCACCACATCCCAATCACCCAGCGCATAGGGATTATTGTAACTGAAACCAAAGCCATTAAGCATGGTGATTAGCGATCTGAGCACTCCCCCAGTGGGCTTCTGTGTCCCAGTGCAGAAAGAGCAAAGGGCCCAACCCCAGAGACAGTGTCTAGGACTGGGACTGTACCATCAGCCTGCTGCTCCTCATGCCGCTGTTGCTGCCACTGCTGCCGTCGGAGTGTTTTGCGTTTGGCGTAATCGTGGTCAAACGGCGTGGCCACATAAGGAGGGGATGTTAGACCTGGGGTGGCAGCTGATGGGAGGGAGGAGTTAAGGACATTCCCTATACAAACAGATGTGCAGTTAAAGTCTTCATCCATCATGGAGGTAGGTTTCTCCCTGTAATAAGAATGACAATGAAATCAACATTTACATTAATTCCAAAAACCCATGTTAATAACAATGATAAACTCTAGACAGTTTTCCTCAATATGAAGCAATCTCACAAAAGGCCATGTAAAAAAATAAATGCCACCTGAAAATGGCATAGGCAGATAGATTTCCTGCTTCTGTTACTCTAATTACTCACCATACTTGGCAGTATGGTGAATAAAAAAATGGTATGAGTGTGTCAAAAATTAAAACACATGAAGAGGATTTATATTCAGGCACATCTTGTAAATATGGAAAATATAGAATATCTCAGGAAAAAGTTACAGAATGCTACAAAATTTGTCGCAAAACATTCAATTGGACACAAAGATAAACTGAGGGGATTTTGGTGCCCAAAGGCCAAAGTCCCTGTGATAAAAATTTTACCCCTTTTTCATGATATCTAAATTTGGTAAAAACTTCCACCTTGTGCCAAGTACTAGATTTTGAAGGCATTGTGATGTCACAAACTGCACATTTGCTCACACTGTTAGTAACAGAGAGCAGCATGAACAAATCAAGTTGCAAGGGTAGCTGACGCATCCGTTATAAATGAATAGCTGTTTTCTTATTTCCCTTTAATAATATACATAGAGTACACCTGTCATTCACAGTATTGACTATGAAAATGTGAGCTCATATTAAATAGCCATGAGCTTTAACTCATAAACCGTGTTTCTTTAGTCACTATTAAAATGCTCTTCAAACCAGATGTCCTCATTCACACATGTTCTATATGATTGGATACTTCTGTAACTTACTTTTCATTGGACCTTGGCATGCTTGGCATACTCTTCTCTTCTCCCTTTGCAAATGGGCCAGTAGCTGCCTCAACCAGCAAAGTGAACAAGAGTTCATGGTCCAGATCAGAGACACCAGCCTCTAACAGTTTTAAGACTGTGGCACTGAGACGGAAATGCAACTAGAACAAAGAAGTTGTTGAGAAAAGTTCAATTAAGCATCGCTTTACATAACACTGCATTTATGTAACACAGCTAGAAACTACTTGAGCTACCAGTGACTGGTAGTTTACCTCTAGGGCCTCCATGGCCAAGTCAGGAGGATTATGATAATGTATTTTCCGGGGGTATCTGGCCGCTTCTTCATGCAGATAGTTTGCTGCCTAAAAATACAGACCCAAACAAAATATCTTGATAAATAAAGTCATTACTAAACATGTGAAACAGAGCGAAAACATTGAATTAAGAAGGAGGAGATATGCTGTATATGAACTGAAAGCAGGGTTCACTGTGCTCACACTGCCTCCTCACTGTGGGATGACCTCCTTGACACTGAGCTTCCCAAAGGTTCATTCGCTTCCACTGATCTAATCACAACAACAGAGCTATGACTAACCCCATACATTGTTTCCACTGGGGGAAAAAAAAATCCTCTTGCAAGGATGGAAAGACGATAATCTTTCTATAGGTGAATTATAAAGCCATTCTCAATGTGAGCAACCAACATATTATCAAAGGACTTTCGTAATGGCTTCAAAGTCATGTGATTTTTTTGTTTTTTATTTCGGTAACATCTGAATAATGTAATGAAATGTAAATATGAGTACTGTATGTACACATGACATCAAACCTTTTGACTTATATTCCATCATGATTATTCATTGAGATTATGGATGTACCAACTGCAAAATTCTAGGCCCATAAATGAATGAATTGAAAATAACAACTGAATACCTAATAATAGCTGAATGTACTACACTTATCATTGATTTCCCCTTCATAGACCATTTCTGTATGTATTTTTTTAAGTGAGGTCAGAGTTCATTTACATCTCAATGCTGTCAGGTAAAACAGCTGGAAGACAAATCTTTCCATTCTACAGATCTAGTGATTTGTACCTTTTTGTAAAGCTGCAGATATTCCCCTGGAGGCTGCTTGCGTTTCTCGGCTATTTTCCCCAGCATATAGTGGATGAGCCACTCTTCTTCATCACTGTCACCCTCACAACGGGAAGCACCCTGGAAACACTGGAATGCCGTCTCCAACATGGAGTCTCTGCGCTCCTCCATCTGAATTGGCACACATACAGATACGCACACAAAAGGAGCCTTCATGAGTAATTTAGCTCACAGCGACAGATCAATTGACTGTAAAACAAATATACAAGTGGAACAAGCAAAAGTGACAGAAAGTAATATCTCTTGTGCTTACACGTAGGACATCTGACAAAATAGGCGGACACTTCTTGATGTTACAGACAATACACATGAGAGAACGTGTTATTATCCTAATATGTGCCTCACCTGCTTAACAACCTCTGGGGGGAGCTCACTGCGCCACTGCTTCAGCTGCCGAGAAGCAAAGGAGTGCAGTGCATATGATATGGTCCCATACTCAATCCAAAGAGACAGGTTAGAGCTGTCTATTTCGAGTGCCCTTTTAAAGCAGGTAAGGACTGCCTGGGAGTGCTTCCATATGGGAACATCACTTTTCAGCTCATTGGAGTTCAGTTTGTCCTGGATACGACTGGCCCTCGCTAATGCCATGCCAGCCCAGGAGTCAAACCTAAAGAAAGACATAATTATTATCATTCACACACTATTAATGACATTTATTATTATTACTATTATTATAAATTTTCCTGAGTGTTCTTGAATGTGGTTTATAATTGATAAAAAATAAGTTAAGTTGGTATTTCTGTAACTGTCACAAAATGTCATTGAAAAAGTTCATTTTTAGGTTTTTTGTCATACTGAACAAGAATAGATGAGAGTAAGATTCCCGGAAGAATTGCACGTCTTTATTTTGAGCCGCAAGATTTTACAGAAAACCTACTCCGAGTTCAACTTTCAGGGTGCTTTTTTAGCAAAGAAAACAATACTGCACCAATGCCAAAAAGACAATGATAAAGACAAATCCCAACAACTAAGAGAAAGCTGTAATGACAGAAGCCACAGAATAGTTAAGAGGCTCCAATTTGACTATGAAAGAGAGTCCATGAGCAGTTTGCTTGATTTAGATTCTAAATGGGGCTGTGAGGTTAGGACGTGGATGACATGTGATCAAAAGACCGGCTGAAAAGCATCAGCACATTAAGATAAAATAGTATTGACCAGCATTTTTATAAAAATATTTGTGTATTAAAAAGCAGACAAAATCGGTCAATATCAGACATGTGCTTCTGCAGAGTGAATGTTGTGTTGAACAGGTATATTGTCTCTGCTTGTGAACATCCAGTTAATTTAAAGCACCTGATGTGTTATTATAAAGTAGCAGCAAGAGACGATCCTCCACATGCATGTTCATGTTTAGTAAAAAGCTACCTGTTGGGACACACGCAGATATCATGCATATAGAACTTGATGGCTTTCGATTGCTCCTTGTTCTTGAAATGGTAATCAGCCAGCAGGTAGTAGATCTCATTAGTGATTGGAGGTGCGGGAGCACTGCCCTCAGGGAGACATGGAGCCTTAAAGGAATCACAACGAACATATTTAAACTCATTTAAAATGAAGTTAAGAGGGGACATGTTATGTTAAAATATCAATTAACATGCTCCTCATAAATATATCGGGCCCTGTGACTGACCTTCTCGGTCATGCTTTCAATATAGGCTGCTACGTCATCCATGCTGAGAGTTGGAGTTTCACTTTGGGGGGCAATACCAGCAAACCTCCTCAGGAGATTGGCCAAGTCTGCAGACACTGTGCTTGTCTTGTAGCTGTCAAATTCAGGCAATGACTTTGGCTTGAAATACTGAAACATAAACAAGGCATCACTCCAGAGTAGCTCAACCTGCAAAACAAAAAACAATTGACTTGAATTAATTTCTTGTGTTAGTGTGTAACACACAGTCCAGTTGGCAGTGACCAGGTGTTTTATGATCACCCTTCTAGTATTTGATTGAGAATGTCGATCATCAAGAAGCACTGATACACAAATGTGTAATTGACACCCCCCTGGTGGTAGGCCAGAGACATTACAAAAATACAGAGGATGATGACACTGGTCATCTACCCTTAAAGGAGTTTTAACACTAAATGTTGTGGTATAAATGTCTTTAATTTAACACTCTACCCTTACTGTCCACAGAGCTGGAGAATATTGTGCTGCAGAAACATTTTTGTTTCTTCAGTTGCTTCAGAACATGTTGAATAACAGAAATGTGTAGATCCAACTGCTGAGGTACGTTGTCTTCAGTTGATCTAAAGACCTAAATCAGATATGTAATGCTATACTGCCATGAATGGCATTTCCCTTCCTTACTTTACAACAAAGACAGTAGGCATGTGCTTTTCAAGCCAACAAAAATAATATTAATGGATAAAACAGATTTCCTTTGTGTAGTGAAGGGCACCAAGGAATAACAATCGCATCAACAGTGGTCTGCTTTAGTACAACAGTCTTATTTATGTAGTTTTATCAATATAGGTGAGAAAATTGCCACTTATTTACTTCACACTTTCACCTCCTCTTCACCACCATTTAGCCATCAGCTAAATAAAAGCTCAAACACTATGAGAGTTTGTTTTTAAATATCAAACAAATACCACAACGATTAAAAACAGAACATAGAAGCAGAGCAGAAACTAAGCACAGCATGTTGTTGCGAGATTAGTCATCTTTAACAGGCAGACCCAGTTGAAATTACAGTATAGACTCCAAGTTTAAACAACACTTTTCTCATCTTATCAAAAATACTGAACCAAAGGACTGACCTGTGGACTGGAGTGATCTTCAAGGTAACGGGATTTGCTCTTTTTACTGGGGTAGGCATAGAGGCAGAAGAAGGACTGTTCCAAGGCCACCTCCAGCTCCTCTTTGTATGGATGGGATTCGGTGTTGGCAGAGGCTGCAAGCTCTTTTTCCAAAACACGAACCTACACAAAATGTAAAATATTCAGCTCTGGGAAACATTTCAAAAGACCAATATCACTTATTCCAGTCACAAAATATGTCAGACCAGCTGTTCATGTTAATATTTAAGGACAAAAAGCCTAGGAGAATACTAAACACAGTAGTAAAACATATTCATTTTTAATCAAATTACAACCAAAATCTCTGTCATGGTATTGAATGTCAAAGTCATTTTTGAAGAGACAAGCATCAGCACAAACTTACAAAAAATTTGAGCAGTGCACCATCAGAATTGCAACACATGGAGCGGCGGCCAAGATACTCATGGGCTGTATTCAGAAGCATCAAAGAGGAAGGCAACATGGGAGTATCTGAATCATCTAAAAATGAGACATGACAGGGTTACACAGTACAGCAACCACCATAGCACACAGAAGAAACACTCAAGGCATGAAAACAAGATATCAAACAACAAACCTTCATCGTCCCCTACAGACATATGCTGTCGAAGCATACAGTCAAAAGCAGCCTCCTCATGCTTGATAATGCGATACAAGATAATCCAAGGCAAGACTGAGAAGAAATATGGCTCCTTGGGATTGTCCGAAGTGGTCATGCTAAGATCAATCAGCTGAAAATACAAATAAAACAATAATTATCATCAGAAAACATCCCACAACCTTTTCCAGTATCTGTGCAATTCATGTATGGTGGAAAAAAACAAAAAACAACACTTCTAACCTGAATTAGGTTGTTAGCCAGTCGAGCCATACTAGAAAAGTGTGGGACATTGTTAAGTATCTCTGAGTCTTTGGTGAAGCAGACCTCTGTACCATCCAGCAATTTTCCAATGGTGCTGACCCACTCCTCCTTCGTAGGTGAAGAACTGGTTGAAGCAGAGTTGAGCTGCTGCAGTGCTTCATTCAGGGCCAGCTCACTGCACTCTAAACACTGCTGATAGTCCTGCAGCTTCAACAGCGAGTTCTGTGCCGTAGAGTATTAAGACAGGAAATTCAAGTGTCAACGAGCACATAATTTCTACTATATGCATTTGTCAGTTATACGGATTCCGTCAATGTTGATGCATTAATGAATTGTAGAATGGACAACCTGCAGTAGCATTAGCTGAGCTGGCCGTTCTGGTGCTGAGCTCACAAACTCCAGAGGTTTACTCCTGCCACCATAATTAAGTGTGGGCTGCAGCAGGAGCACAACAGATCCATAATCTGCAGACTCGTAGAGGCGCTGGATCTCCTCTAAAGACTGACAACGCTCCAGGGACTTCAGCCTCTTGTCAATCTGTCCAAAAAAACATGGGTTTTTTTATGTTGCAAATCGGAAAAACTAATAAAATGAGGATAACACAGAAACAAATAACCCTTTACTAGCCACAAAAGCACCAACCTCCTCTACAGAGATGGCTGCATCTACCCGTAAATTAGGCAGGTTGATGGTGTAGTTTTTCCCTTCTGCAGTCTTTGGTTTGTTCTGGAGGAGACCTACACAGACGTCATAGCTCTCCAGAGCCAACTCCATGTCTCCCTGACAAAAGAAATGTAACGCAGACTTACAGGTTACCTTTGGATGAATGGAATTGTCTTTTAAGGTCTAACTGAGATGCAATTCAAGAAAAACAAAGAAATAAATTAAGATCTTACCTGCAAGGCCAAGAATCGTGCCTTAAGCCAGTAGACACGCACCATGACATCCAGCCAGTCATCTTCAAAGATGTCTCTTTGGGATGAACCCAAGGCCAGAATGAACAAATCGCCCTGGAAGTACTGCCCGGGGAACTCTGAGTCAGCCGTTTCATTGCCAGGACTGATACTACTTCTTCTTGGAGACACTTTAAAAGAAAAAGAAAATACTGTAAGACGCCAAGTATTAAAATGTTGACTAAACAAACTGTAGACCAATTAGAGGAATTAACCCTATTTTAAAACTGCAATAGTGGCATTTTATTTACTTAAGATAACATGTAACACACGCACCAACAGACAGAAAGCACTGGCTCCCGTGTGCTACATAATGCAACTATAATGCGATATTGCAATGCTCATCTGAAATAGCCTAAATCTAATCAGGAATGATGCAGTCTACAGTGGTAAAACCCTTGTTTCATCTTATTCAAGCTTTTGTGAGCTCATGTCATGGTTGGCTGACTTTTACTCACCAATCTTTCCTTTTTTATGCAGCCTTTGCTCCAACTGCAACTCCATACATGCCAAGCTCATAGTCAGCATTTCCTGTACATAAAGCAAATATATTCACTTATTAGAAAGCACTGAGGCTACAAAATATGAGGCCATGTATTATTAAAACCTTTGTGCCTGATAAGTCTGAATGCATGCACCCATGGCAAATTCAGGAACACATAAACATATCTAAGCTCTATGGTTTTACTAGTAATACTGTATAAAAAACTGCAAAAATACATGAGTATATTTAAATGCATGCATTATGCATTTAAAATATATATGTATGTATATTACATTATATATGTAGAGTATTGGGCATCTTGTCATTTGCATTTTGTTAGGCAGAAAAAAATAAAATGCAACTTCCATCTCCTGCATATGCACTTAATGACTATTTAGCATATTAGGAACTATATTTTATATACTCACAGAAGTCAAGAATAAAATAACATGAGATACTCCTTCATTAGTCCCACAAGGGGAAATTCTAGAATAAATTGTAAGAACTAAAATAATGTTGCTTAATTTGCCAGGTTTTTGGATTCAAAATAGAAATTACTAGCATTTTGTACTTATGACAGGTAAGTCCAGATTTTAAATGAGAACATTAAAATTCTGCACAGGCCTTACCAAGAATGTTAAATATTAAGAATTAGCTGGTGCACTATAGATTGAACCATAATGCTTCATCTGCAATGGCACATAATGCATTTTGCCTTCATCAAACAAATGTAGCACCTGCTATTTGGATATTATCTTGGGCCATACTGCAATTTTGATAATGAATTAATTATTTGGGCAAACGACAAAGTAAACCAAAAGATTAAAACTGAGTTTAAAACTAGTTATTCACTGATAATCTGGAATCGCATAAACAAATTCATAATTTCATAAGAAACGGATTTCATTTTTATTTATTTTTTTAACTAAGCTGCTTTCTTGACAAGTACCCGCATGTGCTGGTTGCTGCAGTCTCGAAGGAGAGGGTTGGGAAGACCGCTGCTGTGCTTCCTCCAAGTCTGATAGACGTCCAGCACCACAGCAGCCAGCCCCCGAGGCCAATCCTGCATAAACTTCTGACCGATTGCTTTCAGATAGCGCAACATCAGGTCCAGTATGCCACCATTGGTCATGTTATTGAGCAGGAAGTTGTGGACATCTTGTTGTTCTAAATGTGGAAACACAAGGTGTATCAAAATGATGAAAGTATCTCTCTGGTACAACAGTAATTAAGTTACAAACGTCTGTATGTTTCGGTGAAAATATTATATGGTAAATGGTGTGAATGAAATTGTGATTGAGTGTTCTTGCATGGTTAACAAGAAAAAACTGTTCATCATTTTGAAATATCTACTTTCTTTCAACTCACAAACATAAACATCGTTATTCATTAATAAAAGTGCTAAAATTAAAAAAAAAAAAAAGACAGATAAGACACAGCAGCAACTTTCATTTTGCTCTTTACACAGTAAAAGTCTATTCAGTTATCCACGATATGACCATGCATATGTGATGCAGTTATCCAATTGCAAAGGTTGACACAGTGCAAATACTATTCTATTACCTGTGCAGCAAGCTGTGCAGTAAGTTTGTACATACCAGATTCCATGTACTCAACAGACTCAACAGGCAAGCAACCACCACGCAGAGGCTGAATGTCCTCTTTCCCATCACAATGAGTCTCAAGATTGCTCAAACTCTCATCATCGTCTGGGTCAAACTTTTTCAGCCTAGAGGAGACCATAAATAGAATCGTTATAAAACAACTTTTAATGAGCTGTACATTTCATCTGATGTTTGGTGACAACTACCTGGAAGGTAGATATTTAAACAGCAGTTCCTGAAAATCTATCTTCTCTTCCTTCTTGCATTTAGTATTTCGAACACGTGCCGAGCGTCTTTTTGCTGTCTCGCCGCTGTCTTCTACTGTGCGTTTTCTTTTCGGTGCTTTCTTCACTTTGTCTGTCAGGGAAACCTCCATAGCTGAAGCTGTGGATAAGCAGACTGAATTAAGAAACATTTCATCTCAAAGTAACAGTGCCAACACTTTTGCAATTACAAAAAAAAAAAAAATTGTTTACAAAGTAAGAGATTGATTTCAAACAACTAACCAACAGGGGGTGCAACTGTGGTGACCTCTACAGTGGTCTGGGTGGTAATAATCTGAGGCTGAGTGCCTGGTTGCAGTTGCAGCTGCAGTCCCGGTTCAGAAAGGGTAATTGGAGGCAGGGATGAGCTGGGGCTGCTGCTCAGCACGGTGGTCTGGCAAGTACTGACAGGACTGCTGGGCTGGGGCAGATTCTGAAGAAAGTTGGGGTCACGATACTCTGACAAGTCAATCCTTCGACCAAGACTGGGTCGAGGTGGCTCACATGTGGTCTGATGTCTGTACATTGCAAGGAGGCTTTCACCAACATGTTTCCAACTGAGATTAAAGAAAAGAGTTTGTTCAAACATGGTCCACAAATTCTCTGGGTGTTAAGGTTAACAAAGGTTCAAAGAACTACACTCAAAACGCAATTCAAGTGTACTCCAAGAAACCCCAATTTAGATCAAAATGAATAAAAAAAAAAAAACCAATACAGAACAAACAAATTCACAGACAAAAAAAGATGTTAGAAAGGTTTTCTGCAATTCCTGTATTTGAACAAATGGCATGTGCACAAGAACGGTTTGACGACCGAGCCAAAATACTATTACAATAAAAAATTTAAAAAAAAACCCGTCACAATAAATGAAAATAAATCCAAATAAAATCATATCTTTCTGGTCTAAAGAATGATTGTTGTCCCTGGACTAGAATTGAGGAAATCACAGTTTCTGGTAATTTTAAATGACGATTTATGGTCAAAACACAAACATTAGAAGGACATGCATATTGCATGCGAGTAAACACCAAAACACTGACATATTTTGTTGTATTTTATCTGATAAATAAATTAAGTCCTAAAGAAAAAATACCATTACATTCATGTTACATATTATGATAGAAAGTCATATATTACTACAATAATCATTATAGTATTCCAGTTCAATAGTTACAGTCCACAGAAATACTGCAAGATAAACACTCACGAGAGGCAGCGGATGGGCTGAACCAAGATGAGGTCAGGCTTTGGTTCACAATATGAAAGAGCCTGTCTTCGCCTCCGTATTTCCATTGCCTCCTCAACAATGGTCTTGCGTTCCTCTTCCTCCACTTCCACATAGTGAATAGACATATCGCTGTAAATACCACACAGAACAGCACAGAAGGTTGTTAGTAATGTCAAAGTAACTGAAACAGCTGTATTTACGGTACATCTTGATCAGATGAGACAAGATCTAAAAAGAGTGAGTTGGCTTCACCATTTCATAAACATCTGCATTGTGTCTCTCTTCAAACAGGGCTGCTCCTCAAAGATTTTCTCTTTCAGCACCAAGCCTTTAGTGTAACAATGATCCTTTTCTAGGGCTTTAGCGATGAAAAACAAGCAGCCTGGAAAAATTCAAGAAAATGGTTTCATTTCTTTCAATACTTAAACAGTTAAAGTACTAATGCAAGACGGTACAAAGCAAAAGAGCTAATGATGAGTTATGACATACAGCTGTAGTCGCTGAGTGTGTACAAAATAGTAATAAGGTTGTCCAGGCAGGGCCAGTGGTCCGGGTTACAGTGTAATCCCTCCTCGAAGGCATGACGAGCCAGAGGAATGCGCACTAATCGTACAGCTACCTGACCAATTTTATACCACATGTTTACATCAGTGGAATCCAGCATAACAGCCTGTGGAAAGGAAAACAAAGCAGTAAATATCATGAAAATTGTTTTTAGATGATAACTATTATTCAGTAGAATATTTTAAAATGATCATGTAGGAATTGTTTTTGTTATTTTACCTCCAAATAGAATTCCATGGCTGTCTCAAGGTCATCTCTTGAAGCAGCCATACTAGCCAGGTTTTTGAAAGTTGAATACTTCAACATCAACCCGGGGTGCTTGAGGCCCACTCTCTGATCTTCCGAGGGCATGGCCTAAAATATCACAGGATTCATCCATATGGGTAATATTTAAATAGTATTCATGACATGAGGCAGAAATATCTGAAAACAATACATCCACTCACATGGAAAGGCACACTGAACTACCATACAACAAACATTTGAACAGTATATTATTATTTGAAAAAGGGTAGTTTAATAAAGTTGAGTTAACACCTTTGACACCCCCATCTAAACAGTATTTATGTTACAAACTACTCTATCAGAGAGATGTACAGATGGATATTCAGGCATTATTTTCAAAGGATGAATCACTATATTTTACCTCTTTAAGAAGTGGCGTTTTGAGAAGCTCATGATAAGCCTTGGCAGACTCCTCAAACTTGTCATGTTTTTGAAGATCTAATGCCTTGTGATATAAAGCAAAGGCTTCAGCTTCCTGCAGACAGAAAAAAAAAAGAAAAATAAGGCAACTTATTTAAATTTGCAGTGATAACACTCTGCTGCTAACTTAAGGTCAAATGTGATAGATTTGAAGAACATTTGTACCTGAGCCTCTTTAGTCTGACTCTTGCTATTTTTTAAGGGATCTTGAGACTCATCTGCAGCTGATGCAGAAGCATTTAGTGCTGCTATGCGAATCTGGAGGAAAGAACCACAAACAATAGTATAATCTGATATGATACAAAATAGTTTTCTACGAATGTGTTCAATAATTCAATAGAAAGGCTTACCATTTTAATATCAGACAAGAAGTCCTTCACAATATGCAGCCTTGGATTGGACCGACACAAACGTAAAATAAACAGAAGAGCAAACAAAACGTCAATTCAGCTTCTTATACGAACAAAACATTCGTCACCTACGCCAGTTGACTACATCTTCTGCAACTGTATATCAAACATTCGCTCAATATGCCAAATGTTGCATGAGAATAAACACAGAAAAGTGAAAAGCATGCCTCCTTGGGTTACTTTTCAACTAGTAAACTGGTGATGGAGCTTGAGACTAACAAACGTTAGCTAATTATTATTCCCTATACATGCTACAACCTGCTTAGCTAAATGTTAGCGTTAAGGCAAGACATTACTGCAACTAATGATATGCTTCACTCGTTAAAATAATGTAAACTCGCTGAACTCTCGAGTACATGTGGCTAGCTAATGAAGTCGTAAAACGTTAGCATGCTACATCGGAAAACAGTCCAAATTGTCACCTTGTTAGCTGGTTTTAGCAGACACATTAGCTAGTGGTCGGTTTACCGGGTGACCATTCTCTACAAAGCTGGACAACTTACCGTTCATTTCAGCTTTAACTTCATTTCTAACATTATACATTGGCCAAAAAGCAGTGAACTTTATAAATAATCCGGTAAAACGTAGTTATATACGACAAAGTAAGTTTGAAACTTCATCTATTCATCATCCTTTTGTTTGTAAAGGTGGGAGACCTTACGTCACAGTTTGACGCTTATTACCCGCCATGTTGTAAAGTTGTCGGTGATTGGTCCAAACACTGTGGGCGTATTTATGTGACCAATGAGATCGAAGGATATAGGATGGAGGTCTGCCGTACTGATCACTGCACTCAGACGTCTGTTTTTAGGTTTAGGGAGAGGCAAATAGGAAAAAAACAGACCATTGTTCGTATCTGTAGATTTAAATGATTAACCGTATCATCTTTAACACGTTTTCACGTTCGGCATACATTTTTAAACAAAGATGTTAAAGTGGTATATTGTGGACACACCATAAACAATGCAACTTAGTGTAATATAATATAATTAATGAATATAAATATAAATTTATAAATTTACAAATGTGGCCAGTCCCAACAGTTTTAGTGAGTAAAATAGTATTTCAAATGATACAATAAATATAATTTATAATAAAATAATAAATATAGGCTTACCAGTCTGCTACAAGACTTTTTTGTTGTCTCTTCAGAATGATGGACAGCTGTTTTCTTTTTCCCTATTGTTTTTATTGCGATTTTAGTTCTACATTTAACAGGGCAGTATCCACAAAACCAGACACGCAACAAAAACATACACGGCAGCTCTCACATGAAAAATGGAAACATAGCATAATACAGAAGGCGGTAGATTACAATTACAATATACAGAAGTCACATTTATGAAAATTATTCATCACAGTCATTTTAATAAAGTCGGACAGTTATTTTCTGATAAACTGATCTGCACGACAATATATTCTATAACATCCACGACAGAACGCTCTGATGTTACACTATCAGTTGAGTTATATAATTTAAGTCATATATTGCAGAACATATTTGCACTACGTGAATGTCTTGTAGTTGTAAAGTTCTGCTTGATTTGCTGTAATCAGTTTCATATGCATTTGTCATGTATTTGCACGGCTTTTGTGTTGAAACCTGTAAGGTGAACAGTCAACCACTAGGAGGCATACTTTTATTACAATCCTGCAAAATGTTTTCTGTTACAGGTATTTAGCCAACAGTTTGATATTCTCTTTTACATGTTTTTGGTGATTTGATGAGTAGAATGAGTAAAACACACTAGTGCTTTGGAAACATGGCAGTTTTATCAGTTTTCACTGAAAAATTGTTTTTGCCATCTTCCCTCAACAGTATGTGCACAAGTGTGGTGAGGATGTTGGAATCTTTTTCAAACTTTACATTACAAACAATGTTGTTTTTAAAGTCTCTCCCCCCCACCTTTTTTTTTTTTGTCCTCAATGACCCGTCTGTTGCAGTCCCTTGTTGCTCTCCCACTTATCCTTGCCTCCTCCACAAAACACACACTCATCCTCCTCCTCCCCATCCCTCTCTTGGCTGGGAGTGGTGGGCTGGCAACATTATCAATTCCTTCTGTCAGCATGCCTGCAAAAAAAGCTTACGTCACAGTCATTACAGACCCTATAAAAGCCAGAGTAATGCAGATTCACTGTGCAGTCAACCTAGCTACATTCCTAGGCATAGAGCAGCTCGTCTCTCAAGTCATGGCTTCCCCTGGCTTTGACCCTTTTTTCCCATCTTCTTATAAAAGGAGAGTGGTTGTGCGTAATGCAGGATATGGTGCTGGTGGAGGCGTAGGATCTAGGTCTGTTTATTCAAGCCACTCTGCCCCAGTAACTTCTTATGCCTCTTCACGCAGAAGTTATCCAACACACAGCCGAGTTGCTTCAAGTTATTCCAGTGCGTTGCTTTCTGCTCCACTGTCTGCAGCTGCCACTGAGCTACGCCTTGACCAGGCAGCCCAGGTCAGCTCTGAGTTCAAAGTATTAAGGACCCAGGAGAAGGCTGAGCTGCAGGATCTGAACGACCGCTTTGCAAGCTTCATTGACAGAGTTCATGAATTGGAGCAGCAGAATAAGTTGTTGGAAACTGAACTTCTCTTACTCAGACAGAGGCAGACTGAGCCATCCAACCTCCGGGCCCTGTATGAGCATGAAATTCGCCAGCTTCATGGTGCGGTGGAGGAGGCCCGCCATGAGAAGCAAGCAGCCCAGGACCACAGAGATGAGATGGAGAATGTGCTGAGGAACCTGCAGAAACGCTATGAAGATGAGATACTAGCTAGGGAAGAGGCAGAGGGTAGGCTGATGGATGCCAGGAAGGGGGCAGATGAGGTCGCACTGGGCCAGGCTGAGCTGGAGAAAAGAGTTGGAACCCTTCTAGATGAGCTGGCCTTCCTGAAGCGTCTCTGTGAGAGTGAGATTGCAGAACTTCAGGCCCAAATCCACTATAGAGCAGAGGTGTCAGTGGAGATGGAAGTAGTGAAACCTGACCTGTCTGCTTCTCTTCGTGAAATCCGAGGCCAGTATGAGAACCTGGCACAACGTAACCTTCAGGCAGCTGAAGAATGGTTCTGCAACAAGATGAATGTGATGACAGTGAGCTCTGCTCATGGCACAGAGAGTGCACGAAATGCCAAGGATGAGGCTGGAGAATACCGTCGCCTGCTCAATGCCAGGACGCTGGAGATTGATGCCTGTCGTGGGATGAACCAAGCTCTGGAAAACCAACTGCAGGAAGTGGAGGAAAAACAGAGCGATGAAATCTCTGCACTGCAGGTCAGGAACTGAAAAATACTTCACCTTCTGACTCATGAGTAAACATTTTCTCACATGTTTTGGCTGTTCATAATAGTTTGTCTTTTATGTGAATGACTGCACTAATCAAATATTTACTGATGTGTGATTTTCATCTAGACTTAAAATGTACTTGTAAATAAGTATCTTTTTTGTGCAGGATACAATAAGTCAACTGGAAGATGAGTTGAGGGCAAACAAGGCTGACATGGCTCGCTACATGAAAGATTATCAGGACCTACTGAATGTGAAGATGGCTTTGGATATTGAAATTGCAGCCTACAGGTAATAATAAATAATTTGGGGGAAAATTTTGATATTTGTATTAGTGGCATGGTTTAATAATACAGTAATACTAAATAGAAACCAACAAACTTCAGTAACTAGGATATTTTATGTGTGTCTTATAGGAAACTCCTTGAAGGGGAAGAGAGCCGTTTTAATGTTGCGGGGCCAAGCTCTGTAGCTGTTTACTCCCAGTCCATGTATGCTGCTCCATCCTATGGAAGAACACAGGTTTCCATGCTGCCTCAACTCAGCTCTGCACCTCCATTCCTGCTGAGTTCCCGCTTGTTTGGTTCATCACTCTCCACAGAGGAGAAAATATCTGCAACCCAAGTAGAGGAGGTGGAGGCCAGCCCTCCTCAAGAGGAGGAGGAGGAGGAGGAGGAGGAAGAAGAGAAGGTGGAAGAGGAAGAGAAGGAGGAGGCTGAGGAAGAGGAAGGAGAGGAGGGAGATGAGAAGGAGGAGGGAGAGGAGGGAGAGGAGGCAGAGGAGGCAGAAGAGGAGCAGGGAGAGGAGGAGGAGAAGGATGAGGAAGAGGGAGAAGTAAAGGAGGAAGAAAAAGAAGAAGAGGGATCGGAAGAAGCAGATGGAAAAGGTAACTGTAATACTGGCAACTTAATATAATGATGTTTTCACAGTTCACCCATTTAACTGTGTGTATGTGCAGTAACATAATATTATTTCTAACTGGTCTTCTCCCACATCTGTTTTTTAAAATAAAGATGGAGAAGCTGAAGACGAAGCAGGTGAGGCTGAGGAGGAAGGCGGAGATGACGAGAGCCAACCTCAAGAAGAGGATGAGGGGGAGCAGAAAGAGGAAGAAGAAGAGGGAGATGCAGGAGATGAGAAAGAAGAGGAAGAAACTGAACAAGACAAGGATGTAGAGGCTGAAGCCGAAGTCGAGGAGAAAAAGGGAGGATCATCAGATAAAAATGTTTAATTCTACATGTAATAAAATACCTGCTAATACTGTAGCTGTAGGATGACAGAAACCTCTCAGCCTGGATGTTTCTGTCATTCCATTTAAATGAAAATGTCTAAATCAGAAGGCAAGACGCTGTTCAATCAAACCTCTCTGTATGATCGACTTGAGTGACTCACAGCATGTATGCAAATTGAACCAGCAGAGAGAGAAAACAACTAAAAGCAAATCAATTAATCAATTAGCTGAGGATAATAGGAGGAGACGTGTTTGAAAAAGAAATTGTGCTATGTGGAGATTTGTTTGCAAACACCTGTGTGCTTTACTGTCACCAAAATATGCCTGTAAAATCATCTGTATGTGCAATACCAAAGTCCTCACTGAGTGCTATTGACAATGTTCTGCATTGAACCTCAATAAAGTCTTGAAGCCATGACAACTCAAAGCTGGCTTTTCAGTTGCAATGTATTGTTCAATCAAATGAGATTAAGCCCAAATGCATTAACAGAAAATGCTTCATTGTTAAAGCTCTGTGACTCACTCGACAAGCAAGGACAGAGGGTTTTTTTTTCTGCTAACCCAGATTTTTTTTTTCTATACTCACAACAATAATTTAGGTTAATGGAAAAAAGTACGTAGGAATGCCAAAGAGCCCTTGGCTATATCCATATTAATAAATCAGTACACAATTGACGGTAGTGGGCTGCAGCAAACCAGCAAAGTCAGCAATTCTGGGCTATTTACGAAGTTAATCTGTAAAATGAAAATGCATTATTTTACACATATTAGTAGCCCAGAAGAACATCTTATTGAGCAAAAAAAATTGTAAATCAAGTAGTGTTATGCTTCCATTTGTCACCAGGAGCTGCCAATAAACCCACATTCCTTTTTTCTCTGCCACGCTAAAGAAAGAACTTCAAGGTGCTTTTCTCTGCATCGAAAGTCAGCAGGTCATCTTTATCCTGATATGCTTACCGTCTCTGTGAGATCAGTGAGCTGACACCGGTGTTTTTCCTGCTGCCTCACCCACATTCACATCACTGTCCATAAATCAGGGCACACTGAAACCTTTATGACTCAGCTCGTCTGCTGCACCAAAAAGTCTGGCTAAGCGTCAACTCATGCAGGACAGCAAGACAGAGACAAAGGGAGAGATTTCATTATTTCATTAAAGAGAGGAAAGAGAGAGGGCGGAAGATTGAGGAGGAAACAGAAGACAGAGAGGGGGAAAACAGAGAGAAATCTCACTGCACTAAACCTTGACAGAGGATGGGCTTTTTTTATCCAGCAAAGAGGTGGAGATACCAGGGGCTTCCTTTAGGCATCTGCAGAGATGCAATCATAATCACACATAAATGAACTCCATACACACTCTATCTTCATTTCTCATACACAGATTTAGCTACACTGATACTGTTTATAATATCTGGTGCACATTTTGTATTACTGCATTCTCTGTTAATGCTCATATAGCATGTAATTCCATTTCTGTGCATATGGTAGATGCTCTGGATGATTTTGTGTTTGTGAACGAAGTGCCCCAAACTATACGCGGCCCTCTTCTCCTCTTTCTCTCCATTATCCTTGTCCTCAGCTTACCCCGCCCTGAGCTAGACATTATCTTCCTCCTTCCGTTGCTCTCAGTTGCTACAGTAAGAGTAGAACCAGTCCAGCAGAGCACTCACTTTAATCACTAGAATTTCTACTTTGCAATAAATTTGGCTCTGCTTACACATACCTTTCACCACTTACAGAGATATAGCAATACTGTAAATGATTTCTTATTGATTAAGATGCTGAAGTTTAATGATGATATACTATTGGCTGGATTTTAATGGATAAACTGTTCTGCAAACAGAATGCTGAAGCAGTTGCAAAGAGCTCCACCAAACAAACTACCAGTATGATATATAGATACATCCTCTGCTGCTTGTATATTACGTATTGTTTTTCTTGCATATAGCAAAGAGAGGCACATAATGCACAAGCTTTGTATGTGTATGTGTATGTGTGTGTGTGTTTGAACATCTGGACTTGGTGGAATCCAGGTCCCCTTTAACATAGGATAGCTAAGCAAGGCTGTATTGTGTTTTTTATCACATTCCATTTTTTCATATATTGAGTTTTATTCCAGTTTCATCTGTCAAATTTTGGCACAGAACTGACTGCTGTATAAATCTTATAAGCTTCTCTCTCTCTTGTGGGCATATAGTATGTCAGAGGGAGTTCCATCACAGAAGCCCACAGAGACCTTTCAAACTTACAACCTTCTGATTAAAAGTAAAGAACTGAAGGTGCAGCAGGAGACATTGGCACCAACTTAGTTTCTATAAAGGGGTAAAACAACTATCAGTGCACCCCGGGGGTTTCAGTGTGAAGTTTTTGACATTTTTATAGTCTCCTCACACTGGGCCTTATAAATGAAATCACATCCGAATATGAATATAATGTTACAGTTGTTTGAAAGATAGTTGACTATCGTGAAAATGTCAGTGTGTTTATTGTCTATACAAGGAAAAACTACCAGCTTTCTATTTCAATGTTGATATATTATATTTCGAGTGGAGTCAGTGGATTGGACTGGGTGACAAAATGTCCATCTACAGACTAGAGTATGCAGCAACACTGGCTGTTAAATGGTTTTGTGCATTAGTCTATATGTTAGAGCTGAATTTATCACCAAGATAATATTAAGGCACAGTGCTGCGGGAAAACTGTAGCGAAAATATCATTGCACTTCAGTGAATTGCTCTAGCAAAGGAAGAAATACATTAATATTTCAGTTCATATTGTAAGGATAGACTCACAAACTGGAGCTTAATGTATTCCAAGTCGTTGAAAAGATTTTACTTTCACCTTGAGAGAAGCATTTGTCATCCTGATTACAGCTTTTTAATTGCAGATAGGTGTGTCCACCAATCCCAGACAGACTGTTCCAGTGCCAGTCCAGACAGCGAGGGTGGTCGTACTGCAGTTTCCCTTTTTTTGCTGTCACACAGCTTGGCTTTGTTTTCACAGAGAAAGGAAAGTCTTAGATAAGAGTTGTGGCTCCCTCTGCTGATCTCTGAGAATCGCCTAATTACAAGGCTGAACAAGCTGTCACACTGGCCTAAAAGACAGGTAATTTAAAAAATGTGACACTCTTGCTCTAAAAATACCTGCTTTGCCTGACATTTATAAAGCCACACTTTTAGTTGGTCTTGTGTACCCTCTACCTGGGTACAAAGGATGCTTCCCTGTGTGAGATTGAGACAAATGATGGAGCCTTGCAGCACATCCTTTCCAATGCATCAAAGCTGGGAAATGAGATGTTGCACTTGGCAATATAAATGTGCTGACCTTAACTTACCTGTAAAAGTCTGACACTGTAATCACATATACTCAAACTGTGCTTACCAGCATGTATGTTTTCTTAAGGGCAAGCTATTGTAAATGAACACTATCTGTATCTTTTAACATCAAAGTGCAAAACAAAATCTTGTTTAAATAATCCAAATGTGCATAAAGTTCTGTCGGTGATAGATTGTCTTGCATCACTGCGCAGTGAAATCGCAATAGACAAGCCTGATACTGAGCAGTGTTGTAGAGCAGAGAAATATCTTTTGTACAGCATGCAATATCAGGAAATAAGTTACAAAAGTTTGGATAAACCTGCACAAAAAGACAACTTATAATCAACTTCAACCCCAGGATTTTGCATCTTTGTGCACAGGCAATGCAGCATTGCAGGACTGGACAATTACCTGATTTTCCAGGCAGGAAGGCAGGTGGATGCTGAGGACCAGTTCGCCTCTGGCATCATGCAGCCCTGGCAGTAGACCCATCAATCCATTAGGCTTTTTGTCTGCTTTTGTCTCAGGAATTGAACACCTCAGTGGAGTTACAGCCATGTCCAGAGCTCTCAGAATTCTCTTAAGTATTATACTTGCTTGTATCATGACAAATCACAGTCCATTGAGTTTAGTTATGCTGGCTATGCAGTAGAGTGGAGTCAAGTCAGGTCAAGCTTTATTTATATGCTACATTTGCTACGTGCAGATTCACTGCATGCTTTATCTTTTTGCATCACAAGAAAAATAAAATACACAAAAGCATTGTATTCATAAATTACACAAATTGTCCAAAATGAAACAAGATGATGTATATACAGAACATATTTATTATTTTAAGATGCTAAAAGTTAAGTTAAACATCTGAGGTCCACTCTCAGTGCTTATATGCTCCTTCATTTGAAAGAAGCTGTTAAGACACAGTATGCATTTATACACCTTTTTACACTGAAATCACATATCTGCAAATGATCGGATGAAACAATATTTCTGCCTGTGCTTTTCTTCCTTTTAAAATGTTGTGTCTAGTGAATTAGTTCTCATAGACTTACCTCACAGAAATAAGTTAGAAGAGGAGGGGAGTGGTGATTTATGGTTAAGACTCTCCCTGTCTTTGCTTGTTGCTTCTGGAGCCTTCAACTCCAGATGAACTCAAGAGTTCAACTCTGCTTGTCAAACTGTCACAAAGTAATGCAGGACACACACTTACACACCCACACCAGCACATCACACCACAATGGTGCAGGAAAAGAGGCAAAACAGTTAAGTGTGCACCTCACACTTATTTAAAGTATCATAACAAAATAAAATGTAATACAAAGTTGAATTTCAAAGCCAAAGACGGGAAGTCTTTTGTATGCAATAGCACAGAGCAGTCAGGTGATGGCAATATTGTATTCTTTTTAGAAAATTAGATTTTTTTTCTACTTCTTTTCATACCTCTGACAGCTCAAAAGCAACTCTTCACATTTGATATGAAGTGTGCAAGATTTTGCCACAGGAAAGGGGACTCAGAGGTGAAGAGGCCATAAGCAGATTTGATGTCTCCTTACAATAATTCAAATACTCAGAAAAGTACCTACAGCTTGCTAAAAAGTAGGTTGCAAAAAATTCACTGTAACAGCTCAAGTCATAACCTAAGAAATTCTACATATGGTTGTATAATAATCTGCTTCGACAGGTTATCAGAGTGACTTCATGCAGTGCAGTTGAACCTTTAGGGGGATAGGAAATACACACTCAACATGTCAGTTATACATGTGTAACTCACCAGGTATTATGTGTTGAAAAAGAGAACATCAACAAAAATATGATCACCTGGATACTTTGTAGTTTTCTTAATAGTAGACACAAAAAACTAAAAGGCTTAATAATCCAATGTGCGAAAGCTTTAATCTTTGTAAAAACCCTTAATGATACATTTCAGTCGTGCTTTTTTGTGTGGCTTAATTCCCACACATTCTGTTTTGAAGCAGTCATATTACAATGAATGGACCAAAAAAAAAAATAATAATAATAATGTCACCCTGTCAAAGAGAACAACAAAAGCATCTGGTGTTGCTATGTTATTGACAGCACCATTTGGCTGACCAGTCACAGTAGGAAAAGACACATGATGGGCAAACAAAAGGCTAAGTGGGCTACCAGATCTGAGCCAGCAGCTGTAAATTGCTCCACATCGGCTGCTCCACATTATTTGTGATACTGGCATTCATATTAAAGCCAATTACCTCATTGAGAACAGGTCTATCTCAGTTGTTTTGGTCACTGTCGGTTGTCCTCTCTGAACCATTATTTTCTGCTGCTTGAATGGCAGTCTGCACAGTGTCCTATAAAGTGTAAAAGGTCAGAATTCACTACTTGTCCTTTTAATCAGTCAGTTTGTGCAGCAACAGAGAGCTGGCAAATCAATCACATTTTAAATTAAAATAAAAAAAAAAACTTGGTAATAATTTATTTATAATGCACCAGTGATTTATAACTCGACAAGCAATTAATTATTCTCCTCTATTATCAAATTGTGTTTCAGTAGCTGCAAAATTTAAGTGCAGACACTATTAGTGGTACTTGAAGCGTGGTGAAGAGTAGTTCAGTGTCACCACAATTTGCCGGAATTTACATTTGTCTCATTTGGTGTTTTAATAGATAGCTGTTTAACATAAAAGAGCCGTTTCCTGGAGACAACACTCGATGAAAAAAAAGTGTGTTGTCGAGGGGGGAGTTTGGGAAACTCGTGTGGTTCACGCCTCTCCCCTTCTCTTCTGTCCCAGCCGTGTTTGCCCTCCTCTCCCCACCCCGTTTACAAGTCATGATGGCGGAACTGTAGACTTCGGGACGAGCAGGAGTGCACCGCCCGTCCTCGTTTAACAAGTGTATATAGTTATTTATTTATTCAGACAACTCTACATTATCCCAGCAATGACCCGGTGGATACCCACTAAAAAAGAGAAGTACGGAGTCGGTAAGTTCCTAAAATAAGCTACGTACGTTTTTCACTGGAAAGCTCACCGAGTGAAAACTCCCAAAAGTAAAGTAACTTCAACAGAACAAGCTTTCACTGAAGTTCGGAAAACAAGATACAAATTAGAAGTTTGTTATTAACACACGGCGGATAAATTATGTAGCCCATTTTAGCTTTCTCAAACTTTTATTTTCATTCCAAGCTTCTTCTTCCTCCTCCTCCTCCTCCTCCTCCTCACTTGTAAAGCTTTATAATAAGCTTTAGCTACCCCTCCTTGTTTTCCCAGAGAGTTTGGATTTGGTTGTAATAGAAATTAGCTGACCCTAATAGGTGGCGAGGGAAAATGGAAAGAAGCCAAGACTTCAATGAGCATACCAATCATTCTTGTGCTTAATCTCACCGAGCTGACTTTTTTTTTTTTTTGAAGTAACCGTGGATTTAAGTGAATCCCATTTCTTTTTTTTCTGGAAGGTCCCTGAAAGCGTCCTCAAGGTCTCCTGTAGGGCTGCACATGGGGGCCACCACTGCTGTGACTATACTGTATGCACTGTGGCAGATAACAGTATATCATTTGCATAGACCTTAATTTGTTGGTGGCATTTGACTACGCCTGTTCAGGGATTTAATATAACTCAGTAATCACCAGGCTTTTATGACTGTTTTTGTGTTCTTTCCCTTTTTATTGCATCTGCCTGTTATAAAACTTGTCTCCTGTAATGCCTCTGAGTTCATGTAAACTATTCGATTACTATCAGCTAGTAGCCACTCCACACCCTCAAGGCAAACCAGCACAATTGTAGGCTCTATGAGAAATCTCTTTCTGGTTTACTGAAATGACTTCATAGCCAGTGCAGGTTGGCCATAAAGCTAAAGCTGCTTAAGGCCACAGTCTTTTTTAACAGTGTATCCTGGTGTGCAGCAGATGTGGTTCACGTGAAGAATGTCTGTGTGTAGAGTATATTCTCTGTGGAAAAGGTGTGAATCACAGCTCAGGACTTTGGCTGTCTACTGATGCCTAACCTGGATCTTCTCACTGGCTTTATATTATGCTTTAAAAAAAACTGTTGTACTCAGTTGCGGTTAAGACGGAACATTTTCAGGTGGATAAGGAGGAATCTTCAATACAGAAACTCCCCCTTTTGGTTTTATGACCTTGTTTTAGCAGCTGATGTTGAGGAATGTATTGTGTTAATCCTTTTAGATTCCAGTGTGACGTTCAGAACGGTTGCTCTGCTTGATTTTGTACACTGTAACATTTCTTTGTCACCATTTCCCTCAGAAACAGGGCAGAAGTCACTTATACTGTGCTTAATCTTTAAAATGCCATCAGACCCTGTACAAGGTCTTATGTTTTTAATCCGATTAGTCAACCCAAGCTGAGCTACAATACAGGCAACTACATTTTGGATGAAAGAAAAGATTGTGAGGTATCTGATAATATCAGTTATATCATGTTGGCTAACAGGGATATTTTAATAATATGAGGCTTATCGCAATCTTTAATGGTGAATTTGTGGCTCCAGCATAATAGGATAGCCCGCTAATTTTCATATCCAGAAGACAAGTGCAGCGTTGCAACGTTAGATGAAGCATTGGAATCAGCAGGTGAATAATGAAGTTTCTGAAATTCATTAATGTCATGTCTCGATCTGTCCTCATGTTATTCGTTATTACATTCTTTTTTTGTGTTTAGTTCTGTCACCAGCAGTCTGGTATTTTTCTTAGTATTGACAGATGATCTAAAAAGTCAGTGTATGTCATAATTACTACATTTGAATACTTGGGAATACATCTTGTCCTTTTCTTGAAATTACAATAATTACAAGCCATATAATGTTTTACAATTTTTTTGCACTTACTAGCTTCTATAATTACCTTGAATTTTCCCTTGTAGAATTGCCATTAAAGCTATTTAAGTCATAAAGAACAGCTTAATGTCTGCATTTAATCACATTCATGTGAAAAGGTTTTCAATACGTCTTGTCACATTTGGTGATATTCTATAGTAAGTACCTTACATGTTCTCTTTAAAACATGGGCAGCTGAAAGTGGTTTATGCTGCAGGTGTTATACATACTGTGTGGGTGTCTTATAAGCAAAATAAATCTGAAGATGTTGAGAATTCCACTCTCCATGCATCTCAGAGGTAACAGCTTTGTTTATCTCACAATGTCAAACCTGATAGCTGTCTGTGATGTAGAGATTGAGAGCCGACCTTGTCTCAGTTTGATCGAGCTGATGGGTGGTCAGTCATGATGTTTGATTCAGACCTCATTTCAGAATCATTCATTTAATTCATTAGCAATCCGGAGACATCGATTGGTGGGTTTTCCATTAGATAACACAATTGTCATTTTCTTTCTGTTAAATGTTGCTGCAGAATTTTAACCAGAATAAAAACGATGAGTCGACGTCAGTCTAATTTTATCTCTTATGTTCTATTAGCTTTGAACTTCAGAATTAACCTCGTGATTTATGGATAACCTATAAGGACTTATTGGCTGAAGCACAGTTTAAGAGCTGTGGATCGTTTCTAGCTGTCTAGACAGCGGATGGAAGGTAAAAGGCTTTTCCACTGAGGCCTTTACGCTTTTAGACTGTCTGCCTGAGGAATTCTGGCTCAAAAACAAACATTAATTTACTTGCTTTTACCTAATGACTTTAGTTAGAAATAATACTGTATCCCTCCCTTATTTGTACGACATGAAATTATGATTTTTAGTTCAGTTATATCTCTAAACAGCTTTACCATCATCCTGCCAGACTCCTTAACTCAATATAACAGTTCAAAACACTGCACTAAATTTTATGTTTGACACACACTTGCACAAATTTGCTGTGTGCATTTGCATCCTTGCACTGTACCACTTTATTGTCTGTGTTGTAACTTTATCATCTGTGCTACCACCCCAATCATCTGCACTGTGACTTAGCCTATCATTTGGGCGGGATTATTATTATTAGTCATCGCATCTGCACAACTGATCTTGTTATCTGTTACATTCTTATTTGTAGCTCCAGACCCTGTACATGTCAAATTTCTCTTACAGTTTATTCTTTTTCCTATATCTTCATACTTAGATTTTGTATTTACTGTTTTTCTAGTTTTTCCTCTTGTCCATAACATTTCATTGCGTTATTCACTGTATGTTAACCTGGCATAACAAAATCCACATTTGATCAATTAAAGCAAAATACTTTTCCAGGGGTTTTCTAATGAAATAAACTAAAATGCCCCAACTCTATAGTGAAATATGATTTAATAGTATGTAAAGGCTCCTACAGACTGTATCATTTCTGCAGTCTTGTAAGTTTCAGTCACATTGTGCGACACAAATCGAACAGACTGTGCAATGATAACACCCACTGAATTTCAGGCAGTGACACAGTGTAATGTCAAAGCACAATAAAACATCAGCGTGCATCATCTATCAGTGTTGCTACGGTCATAAACAATGAAACTAACTTAATGACTGCACTGTCACAGAAGTGGTATTTATGTGTATGGAAATAGTCCAAAGTTGAGGAGGAAGAGGAGGAGGAGGAGGAGAAAGTGGACAAAGTCATGACTCAGGAAAACAGGGCAATTTGTGATGGTAGTTTTGTAAAGAAAGCTTAATATTTTTAGCCACATAAACACATGTCTTGCATTGATTAATACATAATTTTGAACTGAATACTTACTAACTGTGAGATGGTCATCTTTTATTTTCTCGTGCTCTCTCACAGTTTGGTCTCTCACACTGCAACACAGGCTCACTAGTTTTTGTTTTTCATTTTTTCATTCAAAGATATTGCTATGTTTATCATGTTTTATCCAGGACAGCTCAAAACTACATCTATCTGTTGTTAGCTGAGAGATGCAGAACGCTAATGTGAACAAATGACCAACTCTCAGCACAACACAGAAACTAACACAAACAACAAAAAGCACGTGAGCCTGCATGAATATTACGTATTGAGCCTATATGTTCAAGGCTGCATGTCACATGTATTAGTCTGATCATATAATTTCTTTTAATTTGAAGTTTGCTATTTGAGATTGAGAAAGAATTCAGGGAGTCTCTCTGTCTGCACTATTTTGTCTTTCCAGGATTTGTTGCTAGACTGCTGTATATTCTATTTTCTGTGTTTTTATACTCATTAATTTTTTTTTGTCACAGCAATAATTTGAATTAATTGTTCATGTAGTAGTTTCACACTCTCTTAATTCAGAGAACAATAGATTGGCATAGAATTGCTTCACCCTAGAAGAGGTGCCAGCTTCTCAAACTGTTCAGCCTTGGAGTTCTTTTACTGTTAGTTAATCCACTTCTATGATAAACAATTTAAGCTGAATCGGGCTGACTCGGATTTAAAATGACTGTGTATGTTAACTTGAATTTGCCTAAATAAGAAGATTTATTGAAATTTACAACAGGATACAGGCTCAGTAGTGGGATGTGTGCATATATGTGTAAGAGGAAGCTAGCATATCTTAGAGTTTCCCTCAACTGCCAAGGCTCAGGCTGTTGCCTTTAGTTGACACAGTGTGGCATCACAACATGCTCAGCTGAGTTCCAGCTATTGGCATATTGCCATGTTGTTGCCAGGCACAGACACTGTGTCAAGTTAGTGAATGGACCATTGTCACTCTCGGCATGACCAGAGGCAGATGTCACTTTTTCACCACACTTTCATTTGGTATTGTTTGGACTTCACAAATCATTTCCTGCTGAAAACAAATACTCTGTGGGTCAGCCAGGAACATCTTTCAAATTAAAACAAACACATACCACTGCAGTGTTATGAGTAAATGTTTTATTTGATTTTATTTTTTTTTTAATATCTTGGACGAAGGTGTCATTAATATTAACCTGTGCAACTGATTTCAAAAGCCACACATTATGTATTTTATAGTCTCATGGACTGGATACACACAGTCACAGGCTACAAACTGATTGTCATGGACATGTCTGCCTGTGCAAATGTGTGTTATGGAAAACCAGAAAAATCTATCAGTGGAGAGTAAGTCATGGAGCGCGAAGGGTAGTCACATTCAGTGTTTTGTCAAGTTTTGGTATTCAGACTGAGGTGTGATAAGCTGAGCCAGTTGAAGCGTGCTGTGAAATCTAGCCTCCAGCAACAAGCATTATCACCATGCAAGTCAGGGCAGAGCTCTGCTCATAGTTCCTCTATCTTTGTATGAGAATGGCTGGCTGCATGCAATTGCGGCTCCCTCAAGTCATGACAAAGACCTTTGCTACAGTACTATTTGCTAAAGTTTGTATTTTGCAATACCTATTTGGTGTTGTGTGTCTTTCCGGGTGCACAAGGTATTCATGTGTGATCCCTCCCACATGTGTCCTGGTTAGTGAGTTAAAAAGAAAAGATAGGAGTTGCCTACAGGAAATGTTAGGTTAATAAAGTGAGTATGAATGAAGGGAAGGGCTGGGCTCTCAGGTGAGTTGCTCGCTGGAAACGAAAGTGTGTTGTATGTCACAAATGTTTAAAGGTCACAGTGACATGATAATATCAGATTTATAGTGGATGTGATGCCAACCGCCTTGTATGTGTTGCTATTGACTGTTGACACAGTATGTACCTGCTCCTGCACAGTCCACCTACTGAAACATTAGACACAGCCTCAAGGCATCCATTTCAATAACAATCATCGAAATACTTTTAAAGTTTGAGTCGTATAAGCCTGTTGCACAAACACAGTCTACTGTTAAAAGAGGAGAAATAAATCAAAGATCACAATCCTCAATGCAAGAGAATTCAAGTTCTGTGGGGGAGAATTGGTTTCGTTTCCCAATGAGAGACTGCAACCCCTGATCCAAAACTTTTTTTTTTTTTAAAACAGCCCTGCTGCTCTGTGCAAAGAGTGATTGAAAAGGGATTTGGGGTTTTTCTTAATCCGCTGGACCATGAGGAGGAAAACTTGTCCGTTAGACTGTCTGCTGAAATCTTTCTGTGTTAACAGTATTTACAGACCGTTGTGTGTGTGTGTGTTTCATATAATGAGACAGTCCTGCTCTGTCCTTCAGCAATCTACAATTATGATCCCAGTGGAGAGCAGGAGCTGTGCTTACAGGTGGGGGACACGGTGCACATACTTGAGAAACTGGAAGGTGAGTGAGCCTGAGCAGACAACAAGCTGTAACACATCCGCTTTTTCCACTTTGAGCATGCTGACACAGGAACTTAGATGAGATGTTGAACTAACCAGCCTTGAGTATGCCATGCATGATAATGTAAATGAGTCTGCACTCTAGTTCACTGTCCTTCTCAATGCTTGTACTATCATCCACTGGCTCCCCCTTACCGTCCAACACATGTGGTTATTAATCTTTGTCTCCTCAGGCTGGTATAGGGGCTACACACTACGCAAGAAATCACACAAGGTATGGGCATCATTAGCACTTCATTATCCAATAACCAATGCTGTGATGTATTTAAACTGATATTAAGTCATTACTTCTGCAGGGTATTTTCCCAGCTTCCTATATCCATTTAAAGGAGGCTACAGTTGAGGGAATAGGGTAAGATCACATATCTGTGAACATGTCATTTTGATGATAATCTACTTTGAGTTTGGTTTTGCTGTCCGCCTTGTCATTTGCCAATAACATAGAGTACTTGTAATTATCATAAGTGAAGATTCAGTAATGCTCTTCTTGGCTGTGTAAGGAAAACACACAGCTATTTATCATGTATAGAAATGCACTTGAGTCTGTGCAAATTATGACGTGATCTATGAGTGATGAGCCACATTTCCAATATCTTTTTATTCTCTTTTTTGTGGCTGGTAGCCAGCAGGAAATAATTATTCCAGCAGATTTACCCCTTGTGCAGGAGCTTGGGGCTACTCTGAGGGAATGGGCACAGATATGGCACAAGCTCTATGTGGTATGTATACATCTTCTCTCTCTTTTTTTTTAATCTCACTTTCAGTTTCTAGGCCATACACTCCTGTACGCCTCTCACTTGCTCATGACTCATAAAAAGTTGTTATATTTTGATTTCTCTCAAGAATGCATAATGCAATGTGTATACCTGTTCATCTGACAGGCAAACAAGACCACCCTGTTCAGGAATGTTCAGCAGATGGCATACAGTCTCATAGAGTATCGATCTCAGATAGTGTCAGGAACGCTGCCCAAAGATGACCTTGTAGAGCTCAAAAAGAAAGTCACAGCAAAGATTGATTATGGAAACCGGTATGACTTCCTCCCTTCTGCCTCTTTGTACCACAATGAATTGCTTTCTGACATAAACACAATTGTTAAAATTTATGTGCTTGAGTCATGGCCATAAGATTGTCTCTATAAACTCTCTAAAGCTGTTTATTCCGCTGTGCTTCTCAGGATTCTGGGTTTAGACCTGGTGGTGCGTGATGAAGCGGGAAACACACTGGATCCAGACTGGACCAGTACGGTCAGTCTGTTCCGGGCCCACGAGACCGCATCCCGCAGTGTCGATGACAGGATACAAGAAGAGAAGGTTCTGATGGTTTGATACGCAGTTATTTTTCCCTGTAGTGACTGCCATTTGTTTACAGTCCTTGTTTTTTTGCAGACACGTCTACAAAACCTGGAAATGAGGCGTCAGACCCTGTTCAGTACAGTCCACACATACAGTCTCCTCATGAACCTGAAAAACTTTGTGTGCAACATTGGAGAGGATGCCGAGCTGCTCATGTCTCTCTACGACCCTGACCAGTCGGAATTCATCAGGTTAGTGCTGAGGGCTCTTCTCTAAATTAGAGCTTCTTCTAAATTAAAGCAGCAAATTGAGGTTACTGAGGAGGTTTTAGTAGCAAGTAGCACAAAGTGACACTGTTCTTTGTCGTAGGCTTTGCTTCATCTGGCTGTCTAAATAATGCCCTATGTTTGGCTTTTTGTTATGCGGCACAAAAAGTAATGTCTTCTCCACATCAATAGAGATCTTCTTAGGTCATTGATTAACATTGATGAAGCTCACAAGTCATATGTGGTAATGAATTATTGATTTTAAGCGATGGATGCACACGTTTCGGTCTTAATGACTGGCATTGGTTATCTGCAAGTAAGACGACATTTCACAGATGGCACAGGCCCATGTTTATCGGTTGTGTTTTTATTAAAGGTAGATTAAAAGAAATTGTCCACATCCAAGATAATGTGATGAATGCTTGACAGACAATAAAATAGTAAACTTAAAAATCTATATATAATGATGATTTTTTTTGTTTCCTTGGTCCAATAGGGATTGTAAATAACTGCAGAGAAAACAAACAAACAGAACAAAAAAAATCAGTATCAGCATCAAGTATTGGCCTTTAAGTAATACTGACAATGTAAAAAATAACTGGGACCAAGGATGGATTTCTTACGTTGCTTCAAAGATGTTTTTCTCTCGAGGGCAGACATAGAACTGTTCAGTCTTTATTTGTATCTGTACCAGATTATAGTGATGTGATTTATATGTATACAGCATCATCCTTACTCAAAATAACCTGGACTTTGTCTATCATACTGTCCTACGCATTACAAGTAGTGCAATTTACACACTTACCAGTATATTTTGTATGAATCTGTATAGTAATCCTCGCATAATCACAATAATAAATTATCATAATAAAGAGGAAAATTACATCTTTCTTACATTTTACATCTTCTATCATGTTGTACTTTTAACCACAACACAAGATCAACATCATGGCACTTGAAACACTTCCTCCTTTAAATTCTTTAAAGGAGGAAGTGTATTTTACAAGCTGTTAGGAAAGAATCTTGTTGCTTCTGTACATAATATCCATAGATGATGTGAATTGTGGATGCCTTTGGTGTGGTTTGTTACCTCATTTTTTATCTTCTTTGCTTGTCTTTCATTCTTCTTTTACTATCTTTTACAAATTGCTTTTTTGTTCCTAGTGTGTTTATATTTTAAATTGTTGTCATATGAAATTATTTTTGCTGCTATTTTGATCATGACTCCCTGGAAGAAGAGATTTTGTATCTCAATGGGACTTTGCTGAATAAAGAAAGGACAAATTTTGTACTGTGCACTAATTAATATGAACATGTAATTTTGCCATAATTTACCACTATTTGAAGTGGGAATGAGTTTCATCGAATAGAATTTAATTGAAGTGAAATACTTTTACCACTAGTATGTCCTCAGCTGAATATTTATTATATAATACTGTGACCTTGTAGAGTAATAATTATCGCTGGGCTGTGCGTTATTGTCACTTTACTCTGCGTAGCTCTGATGGAACAGCATTAGTGTTTTAAATTAACTGTTAAAGCCGCAAGGCTACTCGTTTCAGGCGTTATTAAGGTGCTGCTGCTTCTTCTGCTTGCTGAAGTAGAAAAATAATGTCTTTATTCAGAGCTTGGCAAAAATGGTGTCAGCATGAATCATTAAAGTGATTAAAACCTTGAAAAACTGAAATAAATTACAAACTTTTTTTTCACCATATTATTGGAGAAAGTGTGAACTCTGTAAACCTCTCACTGTCAAGGGGCTGCTCTGTTGCTCCCTGTGACCTCTGAACATTTTGCATTATGCACCTTAATAAGGGGAATAGGGCTTTCAAAAAGCCCACTTTGTAACATAATGGAAAAATTACAGCTGAAACCAGAACAGCATTCAGAGAGCACAGACCATCTTCAAGGCTCAAACCACACTCTTCTTGTTTTGAAATATTAAATCAGAAAGAAACTACACATTAAGAGCTATATGTTCTTCCTTTTCATTACTTTGTGCCACTAGTCACTTTAATTGATCGTTTCCAAGGTAACAAATGTCTAATTAGTCTGAGTCTGGAGCTCTCCTGAGTTAAAGGAAGAAGGAAAGAAGGAAAAACAGAAATTTCAGCTTCTCCGTCTTTAATCAATCCAAAATGTAATGTGTTTGTGCTTGGCCCATGCTCTGTCCTTCCATCAAGCATGATGGAAATAAATCTCATAGTTTTTGTCAAATCCTGCTGCAGACAGACGGTTTGTTTACGTTCACACTAAGTTCCAATGTTATTCCAATGTGATGATGTTCTGAATTTGGCTGGTGTCATGTAAACAGCATATTCTGTTTGGATATTCCAAATTAGTATGTTTTGTGAATGCAGCGCTTTCCAAGTACGACATATGGCATGTGCTGATATTATTCCTGTTTAAGGAGGATTCTTTGGACATTCAGACAGTACAGATGGGATTTATACTGCAGGTTGTGACACACAGTCGACTGTTTACAGTCAACCGGGTAGAAACAAAGATCCTTTCTAGTAGAGATGGATGCTCAAAGAAAAAGCTTGCCTTAGTGGTAGAAAGGAGTGATGCATCCAATTATAAATATAGTGAGGATTTTTGCATTTGCCCAAATTTTGTAACACTGATCTGGTAGTTGAAGGAATAAAAGAGAGAGGCTGTGGTGAACATTTATTATTTTGGATCTGTACAGCTATATGTAATCATAAATATTTGGGAAGTATTTATTGTAATTTTCCATTTAAACACCTCATTAAGAATATTGCAATTGTAGTCAGACAAACAGGAATGATCACATCACTTTGTCAGTCCTGTTGAAATGTGCTGTTTGCCCAAACAGTGCATGTACTTTTTGGTTTTCTTAACCTAAAAAGAAGTCAAAATGGTTCTGTGAAAAGGCTTTGTTATTTAAAGTTTGATGAATGAACCTGACATGAATGAAAGACTGCTTTCAACATTCACTATTTCTTTCTTTTTTTTTTTTTTTTTCTTGTGCCTCCAATTTTGTGATATCTAACTGTGAGTCCCATTTAAATTCATGCAGTGAGAACTTCCTGGTGCGTTGGGACAGTATGGGGATGCCTAAAGAAATTGAAAAACTCAACAACCTGCCAGCACTCTTCACGGTAACTGAATCCCAGCACACTGACTGTATTCTCTTGCTTTGGATTTAAACAATCCACCGCTGCCTGAAATCTGTAACAAAGAAGACAATTTGCTCCTGGATGGTACATCAATGAAAATTTGAATATGTTTGCACAAATTATATTTCCTCCTTTTTATGTTAATGAAACAGTCAGTAGTTCCTTCCAAACAAGCCCTTGTGTTCAACCACATGCGGGATGCTTGGAACCGGTGATTTGAAATGTTGTACAACCTGATTTGTTAAAATGTTGTAGCTATCCTTGAATCAAAACACACAGGTCCAGGACTCTTCAAGTCACAGGAGAATTCAGAAATATAAACACATATTAATATGGGAAAGGTGCTTTTCATCCTGCCCTGCAGCTCCAGCACATAATGACAGGCTAATTATTCCTATAGTCCACTTCCTATAATGTGTATTGCACCTTATCGCCCTTAATGTGCCATAATAAATCATCTTTGTGGTTGTCCTTTGCATCCAGGACCTGAGCAGCAGTGACTTGATGAGGCAGCGACTCTTTCTAGTGTGTCAGATCATTAGAGTGGGGAGCATGGAGCTCAAAGAGGGCAAGAAGCACACGGGTGGACTGAGAAGACCATTTGGTGTGGCGGGTGAGCTAATATTTGTTTAAACACTACAGTGCCAATCCAGTGGAAGACGGCAGCTCCTTTCTGTGGCAGTAGTTGCATGAATAGTTCTGTTGAGGTGTAAAAATGAAAGATCCATGTGCTGAATGAAATGGGAACACCTGCTTCTTGACCTAGAAAATGCCTGCACATTGCCTTGGCAAAGGAGTGGGTGGAAATTGGTTTAGTAACCGTTTTTTTGTTTTGTGGCCAGATGATTAGTGGATTTGATGAGAAATGGTTTCCTCTAGTGTTCCAGCAAATGGACTGAAACCAGAGTTCGAAAGAACGTTTCATTCTGAAGTCACATTACTCTTAGCCAGGAAAAACACTTTAGGAAAAGAGCTGGGTGGAACTCAACCATTTGCAAACTAGAGATGAAAAACCCACTCAATCTGTCTCACTCTTGTGGCTCTGTTAAGCCAAGCAACAGGTGAGTCGAATCCAACACCTGGCTCACATTCTGCTTCTAAGAAAAAAAAAACTTTCCAAAGTTATTGGGACTAAATAAAATGATAATACTTCAAAACAAGGTGATTCCTCTTTGCTTTTGTTTTTCCAGCAGCTGGACAACTGAAATGCATCTGTGAAATTAAATTAATTTTGATAACTGACTGCTGTGCTGCCCTGATGCTCACTTTTCGCTTTTTTTGCAGTGATGGACATAACAGATATCGCCCATGGCAAAACAGATGATGAGGACAAACAACATTTCATCCCATTTCAGCAGTGAGTCTTTTGATGTTGTCACACTTCTCATACTGACAACAGGTTCAATTGCATTTTTCTTACTTGTGTTACTGAGTACAAATAATAGACAACACTTGAAATAGGACATGAATTACTTGCTGTGTGCTATCACATCTTTTTTTCCAGAGGTATAATTCAGCTTTTCAGTGTTGTATTTCAAGGACAAATAGAAAACTTTTGTAACTCTGAGTGTGAAAATGTTACCTCTGCTCAAAGACAGGCATCAGTGCCATGTTTTCATACCACCTGCACAGTGGGTGGATGATAATAGATTCACTCACATACTTGATGGAAAAGACCCAAAAATAACTTAGTTTTGACATGTAAGCCCTTTCTTTTTTCCCCAAGACTTAACCTCTGTTTGTTTTTTCTCAGTTTGTCACGTTTCACAAAAACACAAGACATACATATTTAAGTAAAAAATATTAAATGCAATTTTTTTTTTAAAAGCAGACATTTGTTTGAATAGTTTGTTGTAGTTTTTTTTAAAGATAGAGTAAACAGTTTCTGTTGATATGAAGTTCTTTTGAGATCATACAGTCACTTAAAAAATTTTTTTAGACCATTGCAAGTCATCAAAAACAATGGTTATGTAATCAAGTACTAACTCCTGTGTGTATCATGTGACTAAAACAGACAGAAAAGAAAACATGAAATGCCTAAAAGCACTGTTTGTGTCAGTACAATGTCATAGATATTGACGTAAGAACTTATGTGATTTTAGTTATTATCAAGAAAACCATGGAAATGGATAGATATCAGTTCTGAAATTAAACTCTTAGGAGCTATTTTTGTTGTTATCATATTTGTCCAAACAAATGTACATTTAGTTGTACCAGGTTTTCGTCACTGTATATTTTTTGAGGCCATGTAAAAATTACCATGACAGCAATGATCTCTCCATAATGTTACACATCAGCTTGTCAGAAATGAATAAAAATGGCTTTTTTACTCATAAATTTTACCTCAAATGTCCTCACAACCTCTTGTGATCAGCAATATTTTACATAACTCTGATCTTTTATCTATCGTTCAAATGCCAGGACTCATACTAACTCATGCAGATATAGTCTACATGAGTTAGATGTGGAAAAGTATTTAGGTGTACAATATCTCAGTGTTCTATCTGTTGCGCTGAGGTTGAATGAAAATCATGTGACTGCTTGAACTCTTGACTTTTCTCAGAAAATAAAGTTAGGCAGGAAATAAAGAATTCTGATGGGAAACTAACCATAGGAAATAACCTCCAAACCACATATCTTAAAAATCAAATCTTTATGTTCATATGTCATTCAAACTTGTTCTTTTATGGCAATGTCAACAGCACAAATCACATGGAGTCTGATCCTTTTAATTCTGATCTGAAATATTTCCATATATGGCCTTGAATTGGATACAGATCAGAATTCATGTGAGTTTTACATCACTCCAGGTTCAGATCCATATGTGATAGTTCTCCTAAAGAAATACCAATTTCATTATCGAATGGAAATGTTGCTTTACAATGTTAAAAAGAGCCAATTATTTGTATGCTGACTCAGTTATTTATAATTTAAGGCAAAATACTGGAATACTAAAATCAATGATACACTTCTGTGGTGTGCTGCTACCATAGACTTTCACACACAAACAGTCAAATATTTGGTCATTTTATTCACATATAACAGTGTAAATGACATGGATGTATTTCATAGAAACTTAAGTGCCAGAGTACCACCATGGAATTGCAAAACAATATTCCATTGTTTTCCTGGTTTTGTAAATACTGTATATATAAATACAATCTATAAATATAAGTGTTCAGACCTTGGCCAAAGTTGTGCTCTAACAATATTCGCCTCTTTTCAGCATTAATAACATGTAAACTTACATTCAACCAGCAATTACATTACTTACATTCAACCAGTAGCATTACTACAGTTTTTTAAACCCGAAAAAATATCATGTTAGAGTGGTAGAGAAAACCACTCTGTTACCCCATGGTGTGTAAAACAGAAAGATAATGAAAAAAGAAAATAAATTATTGCATGTCTTTGCGATATGAATATTGCACACTCTGCTATGGATATTTTTTTGATACACTGTTCAGCCCTATTAGATACTTTAGCTAAAAAGGTGTTAATTGCATAACTTTTGCTTGAGGAAATGATCTGGATATTCTGAATACCTCTAACTTCACTGGTATTTACTATGTCATGAAAAATAATGTAAAACAGCAAAAAAAAAAAAAAGATCTGAGCAGTAAATCAGAACTGAGTGATAAGGCTGGTAGTGTGAACATTCCCAGAGTCTGCTACCTCAAAAAACACATGAACGGATACATCATGCACTGTGTTTGTCAACCATTATCCTCTGTTGAAGTAATTTTCATGCTCATCAGTAAACTGCTCATTGCATGTCAGACACTGTTAGTCTGTTAATAACAAATATAATATTATCGTCATCATGTTGTCATTTTGCCTATTGCAAATAAGTTGAATTTACCTGTGCTGACAGTAATTTGACACAACCTCTAAAAATGACAGATGTTTTTGCTACTTTGTTAGAGGGTTAGAGGTGCCTATAACGTCTTTTATATATGAACTGATAAATGTTTCCTGAACATGCAGTGTTTTATGGAAATTCCATTGCTCTGTTGTCAGAAAAAAACAATCTTCTAACTAAAAGAAAGAACTTGTTAAGCTTTCTAGCCTTGCCAAGTGAAGTCATATTTAATTAACACTGTGGTTTTACAGTAATAATCATGAACTTGGAAATTAATGAATGAAAAAAAAGGTCATGAATAAATAGGTATTTCAACTGCAGAACACTGATATTTTCTGTGAGCAACATTGCCGTTTGATGAGTTTTTCCTGCTGAAATGCACACACAAATAGCCTGTTTCCCAGTTCAGTGCCAGAAGTCTCAGTTCCATTGCTTCATGGCAGTCACTTCAGGTAAGGGGCGTGTGGAGTGGAATAATGGAGCACCTCGCCAAGAACTCCATAAAGACTTTCCCACTGCCTTTGAAACTCCACTGTCCATTTGTTTGTCACCTGTCAGAGATGTTGGCAGCTGATTTTTCTCATTCTCTGCCTCTTTCTTATTCTCATCCTTCTCTCTCAGGATCGCTATGGAAACCTACATCCGTCAGAGGCAGCTCATCATGTCTCCGCTCATCCCGTCTCGAGTTATTGGAGAGAATGAGCCGCTCACCGCTGTCTTCAACAAAGTCATCGCCACACGGGAGGTCAATCACAAAGGCCAGGGTAAAATGAAGTGCTCGCAGACAGTGTGCGTCCCGTGTGATTTTAGAGGGTCATACCAAATTGACCTTTGTGTTTTGAGTGGAATAAATGATGTGCGAGGCGTCCACTGGGTTTATTCTTTGTGTGTATGCCTCATTGAATTTCTTTGCATGTTTGCTGGCAGGGCTGTTTGTGACCCTGAAGCTTCTCCCTGGGGATCTTGCCCAGGTCAGGAAGGACTACCCCCACTTTGTGGACCGCAGCACCGCTATCGTCAGGAAAATGGGCTTTCCAGAAATCATCCTCCCTGGTGACTTTAAGGCTTTGTTGCTGATCACTGTTCTACATACAGTACATCACGGTCATGTTCACTTTAATTGCATACAAAGCCGTGAGCAGGGTGCATAAATTCTCAGCACATCCGCCTTATCATCTGATGTCTCTTTTGTCCAGGAAACGTGAGAAATGATATTTACGTAACCTTGCTGCAGGGGGAGTTTGACCGTGGTAAAAAGAAAACCCCAAAAAATGTAGAGGTTATACTGAGTGTACATGATGACGAGGGTAATCCAATGGAGGTAAAGTTCACTACTGCACACAACAAAAATAATTATCTGGACTTTTTTTCTGTTTTTTTTGTAGCTCTATGTAATTGACTCCTGGCATGTTTTAGCCAATTTGCAGAAATATTACCAACACACCAGGGAGCAAATTGATCGTGTTCCCATCATTTAAACTCATTTCTTTTCTTCCTTCGATCACTTACAGAAAGCAATATTTCCAGGAGCTGGTTATGATGGAATCACAGAGTACAAGTCAGTTATTTACTACCAGGTGAAGCAGCCTTGTTGGAATGAAACAGTGAAGGTAAGTTCACTTGGAGCACAATCACAAATTAGTTCTTCAGATGGATTTACAGAAGCTCAGTGTAATGAAATAATCTCCAGGGAAAGATATCAGTGCAGAATATGTGCTTCTCATGCAAATATCCCAACAGATAGCAGTTGTTTCATATGTATAATCCTGTATTCTCACTTTCCATTATTCCCCTGACTTTCCTTTCTTTTTACAAGGTGACAATTCCCATTGAAGACGTGTGCCGCTGTCATTTGAGGGTTACGTTTCGACACAGATCCTCCCAGGACTGTGAGTGACTGTGTCTGATTTGTATGACGAACACTGACGCCAATGTAAATACAGCTAAAGTGACTCGATCATATCCTCTTGTATATCCTTCAGCTCGGGACAAATCGGAGAAGCCGTTCGGAATGGCCTTTGTCCGACTCATGAGAGGAGATGGAACAACACTGAAAGATGGCAGACATGAACTTATTGTCTATAAGGTACTCTGGCAGGATTATGTGTTTTTTTTATTTTGTAGAAAATAATGTTATTCACTGTGCTTATCTTTACAATAAGTAGGAAATGTTTATTGCTTTGATTTAATTACACAAAAACCCATGGCTTGAACAGCTGACAGTAGGTAGATGGATTATGCATGAATCTCTGTTCAATCAATAAATATGAAATTAGATCCCCATCGATCAATATGCTTCATGATTCATTGCCTACCATATAAATTTCTTAGGTTGACGTGAAAAAAGCTGAGGATGCAAAGGTTTATCTCACCTTGCCAGCAACTTGGGCTGAAGTGGAGGAAAAAGAGAAGCAGACAGGGAAGCCGTTCCACCACTCAGGAGTGATTCCTGTCACTAAAGACAGTTTCCAGATCGCCACGCTCACCTGCTCCACTAAACTCACTCAAAACGGTACCGTAGGGCACTATTTATACATTCACCGATCTTGTAATCTCCAGCTCCGTGATTATTAAAAGGCCCTGTCATTTAAGGAAATGAAACTGCACCTTTAACCGACGAATGCATGTTGCCTCCATCTTTTCATTTTTCTTAGAAAGCTCTGAAATTAATGAAGATGACACTGATGTGGATTAATGCTGACCTAATTAGATTCATATTACTGACATTGATAGGCTTTATTATACTTACCTTAACTAATGTTTTATTAGAGCGTTTCAGTGTTTCTTCCACCGTCTGTATTCTGATGTGCTAATACCTTTTTCCAGTGGATCTCCTCGGTCTATTGAACTGGAGATCTAACCCTGAGGATCTGGATCAGATTCTACAGCGACTGATGGAGGTAGAGGGAGGGGAGATTGTCAAAGTGAGTCATGTGCAAAAAAATCCCACATTATGTGTGTAATGTCACTGCAGTTTATGGTTTTATTATCATTTTATTAACTTTTTTCTACATGGTTTCTGTTTTACACAGTTTCTCCAGGACACTCTGGATGCTCTTTTCAACATCATGATGGAAACGTCAGAAAAGGACACCTACGACACCCTGGTGTTCAATGCCTTGGTTAGTTTGGGTGAAACCTTTATTTCAGTGGGTGGTATCTTATAAAAGTCTGGATAGACTCAATATCTTCCACAAATAGTAGAAAAACTTCAAATGTTCCATATATTTCTTTAAACCCAGCTCTCTCAAAGTAAAGGTCAGACCAAAAAAGAGTCACAGATTCATGTTTAGTGAGTCACCAGCAAAATACATAACATTACTATATTTAAATTAATTTTCCTGGCTTGGATATAAGAACGCTGCTTTTATTGTTACTCTGGTTTGTTTATCTCAGACATGGTTTTTCTGTAATATGAATTAGGCAGTGTGTTGTTCTAATGGTAGAAGAATAAGTAAAATAGTATGGCAAATGTTTTGAGTCTTGAGATGAATAAGTTTTTATTAAACCAGAGATATTCAATTAAGTCAGTCCATAGCAGCAGAGGTTTGGATAATTGCACCCATATAAACAAATGTGTGCTTTTTACCAGAAAGCACTTAGTGAAACATCCTATTGAATAACATATAAATGGTTTTGGTTTTAAAGTAAGATCTTTTGATTTGAAATACTAAACTTTACAAACAAACTTTGACAGACGGCATCTGATTTCACTCTCCTCTTGCCCTTCAGGAAAAAAATCCATCATTTATAAAATCATTAAAGAAAAATGTGAATATTTGTTTGACTTTCTAAATGATTTTTATCTCTGCTCAAAAAGAAACCTGAAGGACAGGAACATTAAAGTAAAGGAAATGTATGTGAGTGAATATTGTTTGTGAAATTCCTTAAAAAGGTAAGAGTTTATGCTTTCATCTTTGAGTGATTGCTCAGATCCAGCTCCATCTAAAAGAATTTCAGTTTTGCCTTGAAGATGCAGAATGTCATTTATTGACTGAGTAATGCACTAAGGCACATTTAGAGGTCTGAAACCCTTCAGTCATTTTTTCCCTTTTTTGTTCATCAGTCAGTGTGCATTGCAGTACATTAAATGGAAATGGCTAAAGTGTAATGCAGGTTCTGAGGTGAGCTCATGAAAAATAAAAGCAGTTGTACAGCAGAATGTGTAGTATTACTGAAGTTAAATGTTTGTTAATGGCCACGGCTTCAACTTTGGAATGATTTCTAGTACAGTGTTCTTTTTTTATTTTCTCTTTGTATATAATTAGAGGTGTCAAGTAATGAAGTACAAATACTTTGTTACGTTACTTAAGTAGAAATTTTGGTTATCTATACTGGAGTAATTATTTTTCAGATGATTTTTTACCTCTACTCCAATTATCAGTACTTTTTACTCCTTACATTTTAAACATCATTTACTCCTATTTTATTTTGGCTTGTTTTCATTCCTTCTTGTCATTGTTAAAATAAAATTAAAAAATCCAGATAAATCAGTTCATCCAGATAGAGTGAATTTGATTGTGGTTGGATGAGAAGTATAAACATATACCATTCTGACGCTCTATTGGTTTGTATGTGATCCATCCACCTGACTTTTTGCACCATTCCAATACTTATATTCAACTAGTCATCATATCTTCGGCTCCATGAAACATGTTAATGCTCAGTTGTACACATATATGGCTCTTTAATACATTTGTATTGGGCTAAAATGCATTCATTTTCAATGGGCATATATGAGCTGAAACAGGAAGAAGTGCATCTAACATTTTTCAACATAAACATTTTAATATAGCATTCTAGTCATTATGGCCTTTAGATAAATGTTTTTTGGGGAGGTGGGGTAGTGCATTATTGGCCCCTGTGGCGCTGTCTAAGCTTTTGTCCTAATGGCATTTTTACTCCTTATATTTACTTTTATACTTTCAGTAGTTTTAAAAAAAACAGTACTTTTACACTTTTGAGTTAAAGGCTTGAGTTGATACTTTAATGTCTAGAGAAGTCTTTTTACACCCTCATATCTATTCTTCTACCTGAGTAATGAATGCCAATGCTTTTGACACCTCTGAGTATAAATGAGTAGCATTCTGCATGCTTGAAGGACTCAGTTTTACTTACTTGGCCTCATCAAGTCTTTAACAGGTGTTTTTTTTAATATCAAAAAGCTTCATGGTCCAGATGTTAAAGCTGGTGACCACTGCTTTAAACCAGTCCCAATCACCTTGTTCCATGACTGAATTTGCAGAAAGTGTTAGAGGAATCTTGTTTTGTTTGGAATTTTGCATAAGGAGACGAGCCTTGACATCAAAACGGCTAAATCCCTGACAAAGAAAATGTCAGGAAAAAGCAGACTTGTCTTATTGTGTAATCCAAAATATTTGTCAAATCTTCACATTTTCAGTAAGTAGTTGTTACTACATGTTGAGACTTTGAAAAAGGATAAGATGCTGATATTTGAAGAGGAGGTGAATGCTGACTGGAATAGTCGCCCAAGGCTTATTCAGACAGACTTCTTCCTGTGACTCAGACTACCTTTAACCTCAAAATAAAAATTGCCAGTCACAGGTATTTCATTATATAAAAATATGTTTATACAATGTGAAGCTCAACTAGTCCTGATTTCTCAGGTTTCTTGTCTGTCTTCCAGGTATTTATAATCACACTTATTGGCGACATCAAATTCCAGCACTTTAACCCTGTTTTGGAAACCTACATCAACAAGCATTTCAGTGCCACCTTGGCTTACATGTGAGTCTCCCTTCAGTATTTTCCACTTTGATCACTTACACCTCTTTATGCATTTTTATTTTTAGTACATCTTTTGCTCTTCTTCTCCACCCCCACCCACATTACGGGCAGATCTTCATGACTGACTCATTCACTTTTCAGGAAGCTAACCAGGGTTCTTAACTACTATGTGGGCCATGCAGATGAACCTGTCCTGACTGAGAGGCTCTATGCAGCACTCAAAGCCCTCAAGTACCTGTTCAGGTTTATTGTTCAGTCTCGGGTCCTCTACCTAAGGTAACAAAAGTGCTGCCACCAAAGATTCCATTTCTATTGGTATTATGGGTTAATGTTTTTGAGAAACTGTCTGGTTTTCATTGACAGATTCTATGGAAAGAGTGAAGATGGGGATGCTTTCTTCAACTCCATTCGCAGCCTTTTCCTCTCTTTCAACACTCTCATGGACAGACCACTGGATGAAGGAGTGAAGATAAAAGTACGTTTGAAAGGACATACTGAGTGCTTTTAGTGAATGAAGGAGGCCGAATTTTAGTTTTGCCAGAACTGGAATATGAAGAAACCATTAAGTTGCAGAGGAAAGTAAAAGGCAGTTTGTTTTATTCAGTAAAAGATGCAGCTTTTAGTCTTGGCCTTTTTAAATGTATGTAAATTACTTCGGAAGTACAGTTTAAAAAAAAAAAAAAATTACAGGCATTATTTCGCATCATTCAAATCATCATAAATTGGGGTTTCACTGTTGGAAGTCTCACTGAGGTGAAAACATGCTCTGTGAGAAGGTTGTTACCAAAGTGTTACACAGAAACATCGTCATGTGTCAGCCTGATGAGACCCGTTCTTTTTCTTTCTCAGGGTGCTATATTGAAATACCTCCCCAGCATCATTAATGACATCCAGACTGTGTTTGATCCCGTGGAGCTCAGGTAACTCTCCAGAGAGTTTGCACAGCAAGAAATGATAATTGCCTGCCTCTGTGCAAATGATGATATTTACTTCTGAGTGAAGGAGACATTATTCACCATTCTTGCTGCTGTAAAATTAAGTGTGCTGCTCATTACTCCTCCTTTACAAGAATGATTAGATGTGAAATGTGAAAAGTACTAATGTTGTGAAATCTGCTGCATGCTTCTTTTCTTTCATTTTCAAGCGTTCTCCTTGCAAAATTCATTGAGAGCATTCCTGACTCGCAGCTTGTGCGCCAGAAGCTGGGATGTATGTGTAAAATGGTGGAGAGTGACCTTTTCAGGCAGCCAGGTAGGTATGAGTCCTCGAGGCTTGGAAACCACATAATGACATTACACACAAGATGAAGGGGAAAAAAAAGTCCATTCTGCATCACACCTACATGAAACTTGCTCAGGTCAGCTCCATTATCAGAAAGTGGTCTGTGGTACAATGGGCTGCATTCTGTTTTTCTTTCTCTTGCTGTCATAGATTGTCGGGATGTGCTTCTGCCACTTGTCACCGACCAGCTGAGTGGACAGCTGGACGATCACTCCAGTAAACCCGACCACGAGGCCTGCGTCCAGTTGCTTAGCACAGTGTTGGACAGTCTGGACCTAAAAGATGTGGTGAGGAGTTAGAAAGTCACACACAGACACACCATGAATTAAAATGGGTTCATCTAGATTCCACAAATATAGAGGCATTTGGGTTTATTCCACCTGGGTTTGAGTATAATTAGAGGACTGTATAATTCATCGTTTTCTGTAATGCTGTTTTGAAGCCAGTACTGTGCGATTTGGCTGTTGCCATGTGACCTTTTTAAAGTCAGATGAGGCCACATTTGCAGAAAAGGGATAGAGCTGCAGAAGCATGATGGGTCATAGGTGAGCTAATGCTAAATGTTAGCGTAGAGACTTGGTAAAACTGTAAACTTCGTCAAACACTACATAATGACGTAATTTCACAGTCTTAATATTGTCACCCATTAACTACAGCTACAGCCAAACTGTCTGTCAGGAAAATGTGTTTTAGGAAATAAACAGAAGATCTGAAAGTCCAGTCCAGCAGGCAAGCAAGCTGTCATACACACCTGTCAATCAAAGCCACATATCTTATTAATAGAAGAAGAATTTGAAGATAGATCAACAGATCATGAATTACAGCATTCAAATGAAACCAGAATGACATTTACATAAGTAGAGTTTTGATGTACTGAAGTGTTTTCTCTGACTTCTTTTATCAACTCCTCCACATTTCACAGTCAAATCTAATAGTTAAGCAAAAAATGTTGGAAAAGGAGCACTTGTTGGGGTCAAAAAAGGTTATTTTATTAGAGGTGCTCTTTGGATTGGAGCATATACTGTGCACTCAGAAGACAGCAATGATCTCTAAGGCACTCGCTCTTAGAAAAATTCTAAAAAGCCTTTACAGCGTTTTGGCATCAAGCCCTCGTCAGGAAGTTAAACTGAGCAAATGGGCCAACTACCCTATTTGTATTAGTCTTCCATCAATAAGAATCCTCTACTTGGAGTCAAGGCAAATAAGGAGCGAGAGGAGACAAGAGTAGGCAATCCTAATAAATCCTCACACATCTTGCAGCTTGTTGCCGAAACTTAACCATGCAGTGACAATAAAGACATTTAAATATTTTTAAAGAGAGTGTCTTGGAGTTTAATTGTTGTTTCCTAAGTATATATAATATTTTTTATTACCATTCTAAATGTGCTACAAGTTCCTTTACTTAGTAGTTATTTTGCAAATGCATATTATTGATATAACATAAAGATAAGTTATGGTGCATTATCATAAATTAAGCTACTTAACAGTATATCAAGTATTTAAAATGAGCCTTACCATTATAGATGAACAGTAATTAATCATGTTATATTGAACTTGTATTCTAGTAATATTAATCAGCAATGGGTAATTCTGCACTCTTTTAAATTATTTAGTATATTTTGATGCTAATATGTTTGCATTTTTAGGTTTTGAATGCAGGACTTTTGTTAGACAGTATTTTTGCGACTGTATTCCTACTTTTACTCAAGTAGAAGATCTGTGCACTTCCTTCAGTGCAGGGTTTCTGTCACCAGCCGTGCACAACAGAAGTGTGTTGAAAAATTATGTGACAGCAGCAACAGTTTCCAGACACAATCCACAGGAGTCTCTGTGAGCTGCTTTAATTGGCCTTGTTTCTACTGGTAAAATTGCCCCATGAAAACTAAGAATGATTCATCCAAATAATTAGCAAACTGTTTCCACAATAGAATTAAACGAAATTTGATTTTTCAATGTTATGATCGCCACAACAGAGGTTCACTTCACCTCCCTTGTATATATAGTACATTCCTATAAATAAGTCACAAATCCAATTATGTTTTTTTTATAAATGTAATGCTGTCCATGTTGTGTTTTGCTGTATTACATAATAGATACATTTCTCATGCTGCAAGGAAGCACAATTAACACTGAAGGAACTGCTAATTTTTCAGCATCTCTCAATTGGCAGAAAGTTGCTAGCCTGGCCAGCCATCCTGTTTCCTCAGTGTATTCAATACTAAGAAAACAGTCTGGAACTGCTCCATTCACTGCTGATTATACCCGATCTATTTTATATTGGGCCAATTACAAGTCTAGGGAGCGGCTGTTTTTGCAATAAGTTATACATACCGAATTCTTTTTGTTACCAGTCGAAGTCAGTTCCAAGTCTGCAAATCTTTTGACAACTGTTGATGGCTGTTTGATTCAAAAATAAGGATTGAGTTACAGATTACACCCTATATTCTTAAGTTTCTCTGACAAAAGCATCAAATCCGTCTTATTGGTGATTGGTTTACTTGGCACCTGTAAGTCCCACCTTCATATTTGGATTCAAGCCTGCGATTCCATGGGGATTTCTCAATATTGAATACACTGAGGAAATGGGAAGTCTGGCCAGGCTAGAAAGTTGCTGGGATGGATGGTGGATATGTAAAATGTAGCACTTTGCTATGTGGAAAAGAGTTTTCATTTCAGCTCCTTGAACTGTTTAGTTGTAAATCAAAAATCAAAATTGTGAGTTGTTTTTCATCTCCTCTTTTGGTTGTTTTCTATGTCATACCAAGCCATGGCATTTTTACAAAGCTGAATACAAAATAAACTATAAAAAGTTAAAAGCCTCAATTGACTCAACCAGCAGATTTTGCATAGGAGTTAGCGTTTGTGTTGATAGAAAACAAATTACATCGGTTTTTATCTGATGTTGAATGAAAAGTATTGGCATTTTCAACTTATGAATGTCACCATAACATCTGATAGGACTAATATGGGCTGAACAATAATATATTGAATGAAATAGATTATTGCAATAATAGTAATAAACTTTGGACATTTTAACCTGATGTGGATAGACATAACAGCTTATCACACAGCAGAAATAAATGTGAAGTGCCTCATATGGGTACATTTTCTATTTGGTGGGTAAATCTTTGAAGGTTGTGCATTACACGGGGAGATAAATGTTCGTGTCGGGGTAATGATGTAGTAAAAAATACTCACACTCACATACATATACTGCTCCTGTTTGTTAGAGTTTACCAGACACAGACAAGAACAGAGATGCATTCAGGCCACGTTGTAAAGTCCAAAATCTCTGCAGTTTCGAACAGCAAAATACAGATTATAACCATATCACCCCCCACCATCAGATAAACAAATGAAGTAGGCATAAAAGTGAAATTTGCCTTTTAAATGCCAGTGAATAAAGGCTTTTAACACAAGCAGTGTTCTGTTTACTATTCCCCTGCCGGTAATTGAACCTGAGGCTGCTGTGTCTTTGCAGGGTCCAACCAGAGGGCATGTTCAGCTGATAATGGAGCGGCTTCTCCGCAGGGTTAATCGCACTGTCATCAACATGGACAGATCTTCCCCTCTGATTGTAAGTCATACTGTGATAATTGAACTGAAATATGTCACTGACAACCCCATCACTAGTGTTTTATTGCAATATTAATAACACTGACATCAACAACAGCTAAACAAGCATAACAACAACGTGTGAGCGGAACACATAGCTTATATTGCATGGGATATTTGTTAATATACAAAAAGTAATAAGTGTTGTGAATGCAGTGTTTTTGCATCATTATGAAAAAGTGTAAACAATCCTGTACTTTTCTGTGGCAGGGTCACTATCTAGCTTGCATGACAGCCATCCTGAAGCAGATGGATGACATGCATTACGCCCACTACATCAGCACCTTCAAGACGAGACAGGATATCATTGTAAGTGTTCTTCCTCTGTTGGCTACGTCTTGTCCTGAAACATCTCATCAATAACAGGCTTTAAACCAGCCAGGCCACTTACTGCTCCTTAAAAGAATATTGATTATAGACATTTCTTGCAATGGATTGGACTGACATAATGAGGATGTTACTGGGCCTCCATTAAGATGTGAGGAATATTATGTGTGCCAGATATGTAGCAGCACTGCAGTGATTTCCTTGTGTTTGACTTAGACGTGGGTGTTTCTTTTTTGTGCATGTAAAGACGTTAAAGCCTCTTCCCTCTTTACGCCCACAGGACTTTCTCATGGAGACATTCATCATGTTTAAGGACCTCATGGGAAATGTGTTCCCTGCAGACTGGATGATCATGAACCTGGTCCAAATGCAGGTTTTCCTCAGAGCCATTAACCAGTATTCTGATGTCCTCAACATGTACTTCCTGGATCAAGCACATTTTGAACTGCAGGTGTGTCCTTGTCCTCTCTTGGCTTCATAGAGGTTACTGTTTTTTTGGGTTTTTTTTTTGTGAAATGGAAAATCAAAAGCTAATGTTATGAGAAGCTAATTATGATATTAATATTTGAAAACCTGCTCTGCTTGCAGCTGTGGAATAACTACTTTCATTTGACCGTGGCGTTCCTCACTCATAAGACACTGCAACTGGAATCCTTCTCCCAAGAGAAAAGAAATAAGATCCTGAACAAGTAAAATCTTTTTTTTTTTTAATTAATGAAAAACATTTTTGAAATGCAGAAAATTGAATTTAATAGCACTTTAATTCTGATTTGTTACAGATATGGCGACATGAGGAAGACTGCAGGCTTTAAGATCAGAGATATGTGGTACAATCTCGGTCAGTATTTTTCACCATCTGTTATTATAATAGACTTTTGTGGGACTGTTTATTCGGTGCCTGCCAGTAAAGCAGAGGAATAACAAGAAAATATTTTTTACTGTCCAGTTTCACAGTGTGTTGTTGTTTTTGTTTACCACATTATTAGATTTGTCTGGTGTTTGAGGAAGAAGATGCAACTTATTGCCTTCTCAATCATGCTACGATTTTTCTGTGCGATAATGTTTTGTTGTCCCTTAGGCCCTCACAAAATGAGGTTCATCCCAGCCATGGTTGGACCTATTCTAGAGGTCACACTGGTCCCTGAGCCAGAACTAAGGAAAGCTACTATCCCCATCTTCTTTGATATGATGCAGTGTGAACACAACTTCAGCCCAGCACGCACATTTGAAACGGTACAAGGAAAAACTCCTCAGAAGTTCAGGATTTGGGTGTTTTTGTTACAGATCGACTGAAGCAGCTCCTGGCTAAATGTGACATTTCTGATGTGCATGATGTTGTGTTTTAATTCCCTTCTTATCTCCACAGTTTGAGAACGAACTGATAACAAAATTGGATCAAGAGGTAGAAGGCGGCCAAGGGGATCAGCAGTACAAAGTCCTCCTGGAGAAAACGTAAGGCAGAGAAGCAGATCAAACCGAGAGTACTTCTTTAAAGTTGTTCTAATAGTACAACATACCAATCAAAAATCCTTCAACTCTGTGTAACAAGGAATTCACATAGGATTGGTTGCAAGATACAAAGACCTTTTTAGATTGTAGTTTTTAAAAAAGTCCTCAAGGATCCAGATGGAGGGTCTCTTAGAATTGTAAGAACCTTCAAATCAATAGAAAACCCTCAGGGACGCCATCAAAGAGTCTTAACAATTGCACAATCAGGTTTTAATGTGCTCATCAGAGAGAAAGACAGACCTTCATGAGAGAAAGGAACAAAAGCAGTTCTTTACAGCAGTCTGTTTTAAGGATGTTTGTATGCACAGGTTGCTGGAGCACTGCAGACGCCACCGATACCTGTCACAGTCAGGAGAGGAGCTGGCTCTGCTGCTGAGCAGTCTGCTGGAGAATCTCCTCGCTTACCGCACCATCACACATGATGAAAGTCCTGAGCACCGCATGAGCTGCACCGTCAATGTGCTGGTATGCTCAATGACTCTATTTTGAAAAGGGTTAACGCTCAGTGTAGGTCTGGGTGATATGGCTGTGCAAAATTATGTTATGGGCAAAAGAAAATAATTTTTAAATCTTTTTTTTCTATTAATATTAACTTAACACATGATTCTAAATAAGTTTCTTATGTGTAAATGAACAAACACCACCTATGTACAAGTCTGTCATTTTACTTTATTTGCTGAAAATAAATGTAATAATTAGGGCTGGGTATCATGGCCAATTTCCTTAATGGATTTGATTTTGATTCATAAGGTTCTGAATCAATTTGATTTTATCTGATATCTAATTAATTCAGTATTAATTGATTCAGATTAATTTAGTGATACCAAATTACTATTTTGAGCTGTAGCCTGATTATTTGAGTACTGCAGCCATGTAACACATCAATACTGGTATCAATATTGATATTAGAAAGGTAATAAATATGACATTTCAGCTGTAAATAACTGAATCTGTTTTTAAATAATGAATGGGATAGAAACAGTAGTGTTTGCACAGTGGCTCAGAACAGACTTCTCAGTCATCTTTATTCTGTTTTATGGCCGATGGCCTCTAGCATTAAGGTGCATTACCGTCACCTATGGGTGACTGTGGATCCAAGTTAATATTCCTAGAACAACCGCCTTTTGTGACCCTCCTCGGAGAGCCTCTGCCAACCAGATGGTCTGGGCGGCCAGTTCCTCTGCATTGCCAGTTTGAGTTTGAGTCTGGGAGGACCTCCTGCAGAGGTGTTTTCCCCACCCTTCCTCCATGCCCCTCCCGCGCCAGAACCGTTGCAAGTGAGACTGAAGTGCCCTGTCTCCCCCAAGGGCCTGCGAGACGGAACTGGCTGCGGTGGTACGTGAGTCACGTACCTGTGGTCCTGCTCGGAAAATTCGATCTCATCCACTATTAATCGATTATGCAAAATTAAAATAAAATTGATCAAAACCCATCAAATCAATTTTTTTACCCAGCCCTAATGATAACTAAAATAAAGCATCACTGTTTGGCAACAATTACAGAAACTGGTGTAGCATGTAAAGAATATATTAAATTAATTGGTTGCCTTTGGAATTTTAATTGAGTAATATGCAGGCTCCAGGGCAAGCACTACTGCATCATCATCATCACTTTCATAAACACAGTTGATCAGATTAAGTCAATACACTGCCCAGTCCTATCTCCACACTTCTATATAAAGCAACTGCTTAGAAAAATGTATGTGTGATCAAGACTTTGTGCCTTACAGAATTTCTACAAAGAAAAGAAAAGGGAGGACATTTACATCCGGTGAGACAGATAGCAACACAATATCAGGTTGTAGGACCTAAGTATTAAATGTTTCTAACTGTTGTACTTTTGTTACCAGGTACTTGTACAAGCTGCGAGATTTGCACCTAGACTGTGAGAACTACACAGAGGCAGCCTACACTCTGCTGCTGCATGCAGAACTACTGGAGGTCTCTGACACTAGATGAATCTGATTTGAAGCTTAAATAAGATCAGATGACTAAACATTCAAGCTCTTTAACCTTTGCTGATAGTACTGGGTTTCTAAATGTTCCTGAATGTTGATTTATGGAAATTTGCTTCCCCAGTGGTCTGACAAACCCTGTGCACCTCATCTGATTCCTCGAGACGGACAGCATAGATGGACCCAACAGGAGCTGAAGGAGAGGCTTTTCCAGGAGATCATTTGTTATTTGGACAAGGGCAAGGTGAGCATTAACGTTAGCATAATATACCGACTGCATGTGAAGTGATGTCCAAAGCTCACTATTTGTGCTTGTCTTTGCACACTGCATAAATAACACAAACCAGTGTGTGAAATCAGGCTTTTAAGTTGCCATTTTGAAACTCCTGAGGAAGTTACTTAAGCTCACAGTCCAGCCACAGGAGCCTTTGTAGTGCCTATTCAGATCTCTCAGTGCTTTAGACAGATGGCAGCGTCTAGCTGGTGCTCCTGGGTTTTCATGTTTATGTTTTATGTCCTCTTTTTAACTTAGTGGCGCACATGTCTTTTCAGATGTGGGAGAGAGCCATTGAGCTGGGCAAGCAGCTGGCCAAGATGCACGAGAGCCACATGTTTGACTTCATGGAGCTCAGCCAGTTGCTGGTAAGAGAATGTGTGCATTGTAATTCCTTCCCACACAATATGATATCTCCTAGAATATATTTAATTACTAAATAAAAAATCAGCCTCATAAACTGAGGTGGTCTTATTTTTTGCCTCATTAAATACCTTTGAAATTGCTCTGATGATTATCTGCTGTGTGCAGTTGCTTGAAAAAAAAAACAGGAGCAAATGGAGATGAGATGTTTTTACCTGTTTACTCACCTCATTTCCAGGGAGTTTTACTGTATCATAAAGAATCTATTATAGTCTATCCAGAAAGCCAACTAATGTGACTTTAATTATATCAAAAAATATGAGGCCGACAAAGTTGTTGTTTTTGTAATTGGAGTTCATTGCATTATGAATTATTTAATTTTATAACCAATAACTGACAAACATGCCATACATGTCTTCACCAACATATTGTTCTCTATTACAGAAACAGCAAGCCCAGTTCTATGAAAACATAATGCATGCAATGCGGCCACAGCCAGAGTACTTTGCTGTGGGTTATTATGGCCTTGGATTTCCTTCTTTCCTCAGGGTAAGAAAATTAGTGTATATTTCAATAAAGAGACTCTTAGGAAAAATCCTCACGCACCAGTGCTTGTAGAATGCTGTTTTTTTTTAAACTTTTTTTGGCCAATGTGCAATAATGCCGATAAAAGTTACAGGCTTTTGATGAATCAAGAGTATGTCATGCAGAATACAGCCATGTCTCATTTATTATGGTACATGTAAATGAGCAAACTCCTCTCCATCACAGAACCTGATCATTGAGTTGTATCGGTTGTATGAAGCTCTAAAATTTTCTACTACAGAACAAGATGTTCATCTACCGAGGCAAAGAGTATGAGTGGCTCGAAGATTTCAGCTTAAAGCTGCTCTCCCAGTTCCCCAATGCAGTCCGCATGACAAGCACAGCGCCTCCTGGAGACAACATCAGCAACTCCCCTGGACAGTGTATCCTTTAGTAATCAGTCATAAATCCTGTGTTTTTTTAGGACTTTTTCATGATTGCAGATTGCAGGGAAAAAAATGTCAGTAATCAAATCTTTGCTTTCTCTTCTGTAGTATTTTTACCCTTATCCTTAGCTGAACTTCACAGACATCCAGTGTTTTACTGTCAAGCCGGTTCTTACTGTGCCGCACCAGTTTAAAGACAAAGGGGTTCCAGAGCAGATATTAAAGTGTGGAGGAGAACACTTAATGGCTGATTTATTTTCCTGTGAATACCATTCGATTTATAATTCTCTGGTCAAATTGCTAACTCACTGCTGTCCTTCCCTGTACTTTTGCAGCTATTACAGAACCAATGAAGTGGACCAGTTCCAGTATTCAAGGCCCTTCAGGAAAGGTGAAAAGGACCCTGACAATGAATTTGCTGTGAGCACCTTTCAAATTTACTTTTAAATCACCAGACTTGAATGCGTAATCGCACACCCATAAATTCCCAATATATATATAAACAACCCTTTGTGTACTCATACCTCACTCTGAAGATTAATAAAGACATTAAAATGTCAGCCATTCATATTTTATGGATATTTATGTTGCCCTTCAGACCATGTGGATCGAGAGAACAACGTACATTACAGCCTATCGCTTCCCGGGGATTCTCAAGTGGTTTGAAGTCAAATCTGTCTCAGTGGTATAATGCACACTTCTACACTGCTTAAAGGAACACTTGTGTTTTTAAGTATTACTTGCATTCATATGATTATTAATATTATTCATGTCACTCTGCTGATGGCAGGAGGAAATTAGTCCCTTGGAAAATGCCATAGAAACCATGGAGATGGCCAATGAAAAGCTGAGTAATCTGGTGCAGCAGCAAGCGTGTGATCGCAGTCTGTCCATCAACCCGCTGTCCATGATGCTCAGTGGCATCGTTGACCCTGCTGTCATGGGCGGCTTCTCCAACTATGAGAAGGTTTGAGTCTTTCCCTTACTAACAGGATGCACCGATAAATAAATACAAGTTATTATACAATCAGGTTATCCAGAAATGATTAGAAGTGACCTCTGAGAGCAGATGAGAGCTGCAACTGTTAATAATTTATTTACTAACTTGACAAGTACTAAAGTAAAAATTCTCTGATTCCAGCCTCTTGAATTTGAACGTTGGGCAGTTTCTTCCTCTTTGACAGTAAACTGAACATCTGTGGGTTGTTTCATCTTCGGAAAACTCCAATCAACAGTTTTCACTATTTTCTACCCAAACAACTGATCAACTGAGAAAATAATCAACAGTTAAAATGAATGTTGGTTGTAGCCATAAATGTGATACTGTTAGGCCTGAACACTTATTATTTTTACAGTTATTGCAATTTGAGGATTTTTTTTCGGCTATTTGTAGCAGGAAAAAAAAATGTTCCCTTAAATCTGGAGAATAGCCTTCATAGGCCTGTTTAGTATCACATTTTACCTTTATCAGAAAATTGCAGCCCCTGAGGTTTGGATATTATACATGGTCTTATTGCAATTTTGATAATAAGAGTAATTTTTCAGCCCAATTCTATTCAGATAACATACAGCCGCATAACAAACATTGTCTGTAAGATCTCACAGTAACAGGAGCAGGGGACTTTGTGGACTCACAGTGAGTGGGTACAATTGCTCAATTCCCATGCATTTTCAATGTAAAAGGAAGTAAAAGCTTTCTTGCACCCTGTCATTTCCTTTCATTTCATTTTATTGTTTACTTTGAGCTTGTGCACTCCATGTACCATACTTATTATATACATTTCATTATATAAACTTAAAGAATTTGCTGTAAACACTATATACATAGAGAATTTTACACAAACAATATGCATACAGAAATACACATCAAGAAGTACATAGAGACATTGGTTGTAAACATTATGTGTGCACAATATACATAACACATGAATATATACAGCAATTCACTATTGAAATACAACCCTATTAGCCTGAAAGGGAGTGGAAGAAGTAGAACTTATTTACTCCCACCCCCACTTTCACTAGTTTACCTTATATGGTTGCAATTATGTCAAAGAAATTATTTGTAAACACACTTATTACACTAAAACTAACATTAACACAATGTACAGGACACAAATGTACCCAATAAAGAGAAAAATAATTCTACTACTATTACTATCTAAAGACGATTCTATTCTATTCTATTACTAATTCAACACAATAGATTATAAGCATCAATCCTGTTGTTTTAGTCTTTGTCTGAAACACCTAGATCTTTTCTACCTTGTACAAGTATGACTCATGGAAACAATCCAATGCTGCACTAGTAATCAACTGAGAAAAGATCAAACATTCAAAGCATACAAATGCAACCCTTATTATTAAATTGCTCATTCACTTGGATTTGTGGCTCATTTTAAGCCTGTTATGAGATACAAAATTGCATTCACATTGGAGATGCTGTGGCCTCTTTGTCATGCTGTGAAAACCTGCTCATTGTTGCTCACAGCCATATTTTAAGCATTAGCTGCTGTTTAAAATGCTACCCATTTTTTTTTTTTATCCCGTGTAGGCATTCTTTACAGACGCATACATTCAACAGCACCCAGAGGATCACGAGCGCATCGAAGTTCTTAAACACCTCATCGCCCTGCAGGTAAATCCTTGCATCATCATTGTCAATGACACAGTGCCCAAAGCCAAACACATTTTGTACTACTTAAGTACTCGTCTTCGTCTTTAGATCCCTCTTCTGGCAGATGGGATTCGCATCCATGGGGAGAAGACGACAGAGCAGCTAAAGCCCTTGCACAACCGTCTGGTTACTTGCTTCCAAGACCTTCGCGAGAAAGTGGAGAAGCATTATGGCGTCATAACCTTGGTGCGTTGCCAACCGCAAACTCAATTTAATGTAAGAAGGTGCCAACTTAAGCTATTGGCCCTCTTGCCTTCCCATCAAATGCTTTTCATTCAAAGGGGAGTGTACATTATATTAGTGCAGGACTATAAATCTTCCTTTAGCCAGCCCATAGCAACCCCTGTTTTGCCTGTCATTGTGCTCCTCCTCTGCCAAGGTTCCCAGATGATGCTTAATCCCATTTGTGTGTCCCAGCCCTGCTCTCTCACTGAGAGGAAGAAGAGCCGTGTTGGCTCCGTGGTGATGCCCTATATCCTGTCCTCCACCCTGCGCCGCATGTCCACCGTCTCTACCCTGTCCAACGCCTCCTCCGGCCTCTCCAGCGGCTCTGTATCCTCAGATGGACCCTCCTGCATTTCCTCCCAAGAGTCAGTGTCTGCCTCCTCTCCCACCTCTGTTTGTCTACATCCCCCCACCCCCCCACCTCCCCCGTTGTCTCTTTCTATCGTCGATGATGCTCCTGTGTTGCCATCACTACAGGGACTGTTTTTGTCACACAGTGATTTTGTTTATTTTCTTGCTCAAATCAAAGTCTGTGCTCAAACAGAACCCACTGTTTGTCTTTCTGATTCTGTATCTGTCTGCATCTCTTCTCTTTTCTGCTTCTGATATTCACAAGCAGTTCCTTGTTGTCCCGTCCCAGCGATCGTAGGGCCTCAGTTTTGTCCCGCTCAGAGGAAGACAACAGGATTGCCAGAAAGAACAGAAAAGAGTGGAGTGTGAGCAAATCCCAGGTCCTACTAGAGAGACCGTCAGATTCAGACGAGGTAAGGTTTTAAATATACATTCTGCTCCTTTCATTTCCATACTTTTCATGCTTTTGTGAGTCTTTGAAATCATTTCATCCTGATATTATGCTCCTGCAATTCATTTGGGGTTTGGGGATAACTATTTTGCTCGACTCTTTTAAATGGAAGCGTGTGTCTTTTGTCTTCTGGTTTTTTATTTCAGAACCCTCCGGAGAAGCAGCAGAGACCCAAGAGTTTACAATTAGGCGACCGGCGTCTTCCTCTCTCATTGTTCCAAGGGGCTTCATCCCAGCTCAGCCTATCTAACCCCCTCAGCCCCCTGCCTGCCTCTCCACACACACCGCACACACCACGCAGCTCTAGTATGTAGCAAAAAAAACACCACTCTGACAAACACTGAACTGCATGTCATCATTTTATTTTATCTTTAAAAAAAAAAAAAAAAAATGCCTCGCTAACAGAAAAGCAGAAAGTATCATACGTACTGAGCTCGTCTAAGCACATTCTGGTCTGTAGTCCTAATCAGGTCGCACACAGTCATAGACGCATGTGGTTTGAAAAGCTTTCATTTCCTCTCTCCTGTGGCAGGTTATTCGTCGCTTCTAAGTGACAATGATGCCAATATTATTGACACCCCAGGGACCCCCCCACCCATGCCTCCGAAGAAGCACCCACATGAGATTGACAACCCCGGGTTTCCTTCAGAGGTACATCTGCATAGAAAAAAAGAGCACCCCTCACTAATGCATATTTAATGCCATGTAAACGTTAAAATATTCTGTTTTTATTTTTTTTTTTAAGGTTTTTTTGAAGTCCTAAAATGAACTCATCTTTCTCTCCACAGTTCAGTCCCCCACTACCAGTGAAAAACGAGAGTAAACCACCTCCACCGCCACCCAAAACGCGCAAGTCGATGTTCCCCTCATATGACCAGAACCCACAGTAATGTTTACGACAGTCGCACAAAGGCCTTACAGTTTTAGTCATTTTCTGAGTTGGCTGTGATGAAAGCGCGGCTTCATAGCGTGGTACAGATGCAGGACCATCTACATGGAAAAACTCTTTCTGATGCAAGTCATTTTTAATTCCATTGTTTCCAGAGTTTGACTTTTGTTTTTCTTAAGCCTCAAGGAAGAAAGCGTGTGTTATTGTTGTAAGTGGGTACTATGATGTAAAAATGGAGTTTGTAAGCTCTCTTATACTTTGGATTTGTTTTTATTTAATGATAGCGAATGCATTTTTCACAAAAGGAGAGTGTGTGGCGTACGGTGAAATGGTGCATTTTATTTATCACTCGCAGGGAAATGGAATGACCAATGCTGCAATGTAATATGTTATTTTTATGTGTTGGAGTGACACTGGATGATGTATCTTTCCCGAGGCTTACTGGCATTCCAGATTTACACAGGAAAAAGCTGCATTATTTACTTTAAACTTTGATCAAGAGCAGGGAATACAATGTACAGAATGTAAGTATTGGTGTGAAATGTAGATTTTTTTTTTTTTCTCATAGGGATATATGATCAAACCCATGTTGCAAACCACATTTTAAGACACTGGATGACATTAATGAATGTGATGCAGGTTAAATATTTTGTGTTTTTGATACTTAGATGAACTAAATACTGTATTTGATGCTTCCAGACTGCATCATGTTGATGTAAGTGGTAGTTCTTTAGTTCCGAAACCCTAAACGCTGAATGGTACAAAGAAGATCTTTTTATCCGCTCACTATTGAAATATATTAATAATTGAAATATTGATCCACTCTTTTGCACGCCCAGTGTGTACAGAGGTTTTTTTGTGCTTGTAAGCAGCTTTATTTCACTCTATTTTCCACACACTGCTTCATTGTACACTGTTAAAGTTGTTTTTAAGGAAGCAATAAATTGATGTGCCTTCGGAGGGCTAGATCTATGCATGTAAGCTCTTTTGAATTATTGCATTGTCAGTATAGTTTTATTTTTAGATTTTTAACTGTTTGACAAGGGATTCACTTTTTTTCTAGAGTACATTTATTAATAAGGATCAAAGAAATTTTTACAAACAATGCCTCGAGATATTTTATGATCGTTTTATATAAACAAAGTGAGACTGTTGTTGACTGAACAGAAATAAAGACATGGTTGAAAGACCTACACACTTCTATTGTTGCTGCTACTTTGTTTTGTAGAGCTGGTGTGTACATACATTGTTTATTTTTTTATTTTACTTGATTAGCAATATGCTGCTTTACTTTATTCTGTTCCTTTTAAGGAAGCAATACATTTGTGTGCCCTTGGAGATCTATGCATGTTAAGTCTTTTGAAAATAATAAATTAGATTTTTCCTTGAGTTGTTAGTGAAGTTTTATTTTGACTTTTTGAAATGTTTTAGAACTTATTTTTCTATGTTTCGTCTCCTAACAAGGATCAGTCAATGCCTCAAGAGACAGTTATATGATCTTTTTTTATAAACATACTGGTGTTGACTGAACAGAAATAAAGATACGGTTGATTCTATTTTAGAAAGGCATCCTCTTCATCTTTTCACTGTGATCCT
>JAPTGZ010000028.1:19061650-19074195 GCA_029814645.1 Fowleria isostigma | reverse complement strand
AATGATTGAAGGGTCGGCAGTTCAAATCCCACCTCCAACTGTCCATATGTTGAAGTGTCCTTGGGCAAGACACTGAACCCAACATTGCTCCCAGTGAAGCCTGGAAGCACCTTGCATGGCAGCAGCCCCCCACTGAGTGAGTGAATGTGAGGCTTGTATTGTAAAGCACTTTGGATGCCATTAATATGCGGAAAAGCACTATATAATTACCGACCATTTACAGGTAGTATGTTGTTCTCCTACTGTGAAGTACTTCTTTTATTTCCAAAGGCATGCATTCTTCTTTTCCTGGCTCTGATCTGCCATCTCTGGCCCCGCCTCCAACTCTGACTCCGCCTCCATTATCTTGACCCAGACTTGACGGACTGACTCGTTTCCACAACTTGTACACAACACTAATCATCACAATATTTGTGTCACAAATTGTATCTAGGGATTATGGAAAATAATAGAAATAGAAAACAATGGAAAGTAATCCACTGAGTTTTAAAAAATGTAACTGTTTTCTGACTACCATGTATTAAGATTGTAACGGTAACGAAATACATTTACTCGTATTTTATATTCTAAATATGTAATCTTGTTATATGTATTCGGTTACTCTCCAATACTGGCCACCGTCCACTTTTTGAAGCTTAAGACTTGGTTTTATGGTTAACCCATAAAGACCCAACCACTGGCGACCAACAGCATCTACTAATATAAAATGTTTAAAAGCTATTGATCCTCTAATGCTATCAATAATGTAAGTAATTGTAAAATACAGTTTGTCATTTTCTCAGGGTCATCAAATATAACCCATTTGGATGTTCACAGGCTCTGGAGTGAACATGGAAACACCATCATCTTCTAATCTACAACATTTATTCACCAGTAAAACCAATGGGGTTGGATCAATGACAGTGGGTGGAGATACTTGTTTTTGCATTCAGATATTGATATTTTTGATGAAAAAGTCACTTTTTGTTCTGTTTTCTCTATTTGATATAATTGAATTTACTGAGTTTTCATGAACATCTAAATAAAATATAGGAAATTCAATATAAGAAAATACACGATTTTTAGTGAAAATGCAGAATATAAAGGATAATATTATAATAAATGGTGATGAATGGTGATAAATCATCTAAGAAAGATTAAATAGAGAGAAAAAGTAATTTGAGAACTGACATAAAAGTAGCACTGGGTCTTTATGGGTCAATATTAGTTTGGGTTAAAGTTAGAACTTCAGTTTTAATGGTTAAGATTAGGGTTAGGGGCTAAAGATGACATTCGGGCAAAAAATGTCTTTCTGGGGATAGTGAAATCCACATGTGAATATCAGGCAGTACACAAACAACAGCACTGTTGATTAAACTTTCAAGCAAAGCAAAACTAAAGAAAGAGCTGGTGTGAATTATCTCTGATCCATTAGAGAAGTTGCAGTGTTTCTAAACAAAAGCCTTTTCAGATTAGTGCTGGGTGGATCCTGCCCTCAAGGGGACTTTGAGTAGAATTTATTATTGAGTGTCCACCAAACTCTCATCACCTCTGGCAGATCTTATTAATTCAACACACACCCTTTGAAGATGGGATCTGCCCAACTCAGGCCCTTATGGAGGGAGGTGGGGCCGTGGGCACAGTGCTGACTCTGCCGACTGAGAGTGGCAGCTGTGGGTTAGAGCCTCCGCTTTCAGCCACCGCTCTAATAATGAGTTTACTGGTGGCTTTGCAAAACTTGGAGAGACAACAACAACAGAGCCAAGGTAATTTTACAATGCTTTGTTCTGTAAATGAAACATTTTCCAGAAGGCAAATGGACATAAGAGGATCAGAGACAAAATTGACTTCTCTGTCTTTCAATATTCTGACTCATAAGCCGCTAAGTTTGAGTTTATATTGATTCAGCTTCACGCCTGAGTGTAGCTGGGCTTCCATCTGTGAGCTATCAAAACATATAGATTGTTTGTCTGACCATGGTAATGCACTATAATCTGCACCTGATTTCATTTTTAATGTACCCTTCAAACCCTCAAACATAAGGACCTTCTCATCCGTATCCAAAACATCGACCATTATCTGTTTCTATTTAGCATTTTAATCATACCTACTTCTGCATGGAAATGCTAAATATCTGGTTTTATTGTGATGTCAAGGACTCATCAGCTTCAAAATGATAATATTCTGCATCCTCAGAGGGGTGAGCTGTGTTGTGAATGTCATTTTATTTCATTAGTTCATAATGTTCTGTCAGCCTGGGCATCATCTAAATACGTCAGTGAGAGGAAACTTATGTTTATAGATAAAATATTTTATTATACATGTTTATAAAATATAAGAAGCTACAAATACATCACAGATAAAAGAAATATGAATATATGATATACATAATTTACATACAGATGCTGATATTGTTATCAGTGTGATAACAATATGAAAACTTTTACTTTTCCATAAATACATTTGTTTACAGTGACAGAGATGTGTTGCAGTGAATCAGGAAAGCCAGTCAGTTATATTAGCCTGGGCTACAACAAAGTCTGATCCCCTAGATATTGTTGATTATTGCACCATTTTGTACACTTATGCTCTGGTTAAATATATTATATTACACCACAGGACAATTTTTCATTTAAATATTGCACTCAAGTTTTACACTGAGTAAAAGTTTTTTGTTTTTTTTCCTTTTCTATACTGAGTTTGGAAATAAGAAGTCTGTTAAGTGCTTGTAGTTACACTGGATATCCATATTTTGGGTCGTATCTGAGAGGAGGTGGTTTTTGGTCTCCGTTGGATCGCTGTGACGTCCTCATACTCCCTCCTGTGTTGATGACACCGTGGCCAGATTCATTAATACCTGGCAGCCTGTCATTCACAGACGTGTATGACACCCCATGGTGGGTGCGGTATCCCAACACTGAACGGAGGCTGGAGTTTCTGCTGGCGGGTCGACTCTCTGGAGCGGTGACGTCCTCCCTGAGAAACAGTTCAGACAGAACTTAATGAGATCTGTTTAGACCAGTCCATGTTAGAGCTGCAGTGATGCACCGAGGTATAAAAACTAACAGTTGTTTGATACTGTAAAACTAAAATATCAGCCGTTTGTGCATTCTTTTCCTATCTTTTTATGGAAAGGAAAGAAAGTTATTTCTTTAGTTTCAAAGATCAAAACAGCTGCTGGGGACCGAAATCATCTAAGGATCTAAACATATTTATATCTTTTATCTTTTGTTTTCATGTTCAGTTAATAATATATTTTACTGAAAAAGTCACTAACTGGCATTAGGTTTCTTTATTCTTATGCAATAATGTTTGAATTTGCTCTGAATACAGGAAAATAATCAATTTTAGCCAGAAAAAAATAAATAAATAAACTTAACGCAGAAGATAACACAAAAATAAATGGAAATAATTTCAGAAAAGATAAATGTGGAGATAAATAAATGTTGTTAAGGCATTAGTTTTATTTGAGATTGTGATTCTTTTTCCGCCCTACTTTGTTTTCTGATTTCTTATTAGTTTTTCCTCTGATTTCATTCCTTTAGAGCACAAACACACAGCCTGTGGGTCAAAACCAGCCTCCCAAAGGGTCCAATCCAACCCTTAGGATGAATTTGTGAAATGCACAACTATGCAGGACATTTTATTAATCCTTTTACTTCAGAGGCAACATTCAGACCAATGTGATCTAAAGTGGGTTGAACCAGCAAAATATTATCATAATAAGAACTTTATATTTTTCTCTTTGTTTTAGGGTAAAAAGTAAAATTACATAAAAATGTTTACATTTACAAACTATCCTTTCATCAGAAAAATCTGAATTACCTGAACAAATATGACCAGGTTGAAATATTTTAAGAGAAGTCAATGGAATTATTCAATATTCTGCCTGTCACTAAATGTTTTGTGTATTTGTAGATCCACTGTGATCTGTAAGTTGTATTATAGCCTATGTGTGTCAATGGGAAGCCGAGGTAAAATATTGTAAAAGAAAAAAGGCTAAATATTTATATTAAGATATTTCAGGTTATGTTATTCATATTTTTCAGAAAGCTTTGTAGATGTAAACATTTTCACAATGTAATTTGACTTTTTTCATTGTAATTATTTTACTGGTCCGGCCCTCGTCAGGTCATATTGGGCTGTATGTGGCCTAAAATAAGTTTGACAACCCTGCTTTAGAGCATTATAACTACAATTACTACTGCAAATATAATAACGATACAAGTATTTGTAATGCTTATAATATACTACTAATGATAATAATGTATTCTGTCATGTTATCAGACTGTGATATCTGGATTCCACTGCAGCCCAACTTCAGATATATATAAAATTCTTGTCACTTCTAATAGTGCACCTTATTTCATTTGCGACCTCCTTTTCATAGCGGCGCTTGTGGCAGCAGCAGATCAGCAGCCAGATGAGAAGCAGGAGCAGCAGCAGCAGCAAAAGAGCACCTATCACTGCCCCGACAATGACACCCACTTTATTGGTAGCTGAAAGACAGTACACAGTGTTCGGAGATCAAACAACAGCAGTGGCTCCTCAGAGCTGTTAATACTGGGTTTAACAAGAGGCTTACAAATGTGTTTATTGCTTTCATTACAGATTGCAGCAGATGAAAAATGCAAGCCACGCAGTAAAAAATAACATTCCTCCAGGATATAAAGGTGTTTAGAGTTCAATTAGAAGTGATGACTTACGGTTGTATGCATGCAGTGCATATGTGCACTGTGCTCTGCCTACAGCATTTTTAACCACGCATCCATATGTTCCAATGTAGCTGTCTGTGTGGTTCCTTATCAAAAGCTCCCCAGTCTGTGGGTCTTAATGAAAAACACAAAACACTCACAAAAAAAAAATGGTATTATATAAATGTCTGCATATCCTCTTATAGAAATGCCCTGTCTAAAAGTTCCCTCCTTACCTTGGGTTGCAGTGGGTGGCATTGCTCCTCCACTCTCTCTTGTCCATGAATAACTCAAAGGAGTGGATCCTTGAGAGGATTTGCAGCGAAGGGAGACGGTGCCCCCTTTCTCCTCACTGCCTTCAACCCAACACTTTGGCCTTGATGGTGGAACTGGTGTATAAAAATAAATATATGTGAATAAAAAACACCTGGTTAGAAAATGTTCCAGAGGTACGCTTTATTATTTGGTTCATCCTTAAAAGATATTTTATGGACACTTGAAGAAGAACTACTCAAGGAACAAAAAAGGGCTTTAACATTCCATGCGAGTGAGAACATTTAATGGTGAATAAAAAGGCAGCAGAGAAAATGAACAGGTAAAACCGGTAAAAAGGAATTCATCCTCACCCATCACCACCAGGGTGACTTTTCTCATGTCCACACCAGGTGATTTCTTGACTTTACACTGGTAGGTTGCTGTGTCTGAGGGTCTTACATCAGAGATAGAGATGGAGGCGTCTCCTTGCGTGGGGTTTGTTATAAACTTCAGCCTGTGCGAGAGGCTGGAGTCAGTGTAGCTGTGAGTCTGGCCCCCTGAATACGATAAGAGCTGAGATGCAAGATTGCGGTGAGGGACGTAACCACTTCAAAGCAGGTTTTTCCACCGTACTGCACACTGTGCTCCGAGCTAAAAGGTAACCCCTACTGACGCATGTTTGAAATGCTCACCAATGTATGTTTAAATAATTCCTCCAAGTTCCCATTCAGGTTTTTCACATAATATCCCCTCCCTGTCTCCACATGCAGACATACCAGTTTGTCTTTCTGTGTCATGTCAGGGCTGACGTTGGACCATTCGATGTCCAGCTCTCCTGTGTCTTCGGGGCCGGGGCTGTAGGTGCATCCCAGATTCACCGTCTCCCCCTGGGCTTTTTGGATGGTTTGAGGCCCCGAGGACGTTATCTGCATCGCCTCTGTCACATCTAATCAACAGAGAAATAGCCAAGGTGGATCTGTCTGTCTCACAACACACATTTTTTCCAGCCCTCAGTTTTAATAATCATATACTTTGGCCAAAAGAAAACATTAAAAAGACGGAATAACAAGCTCTCTCAAATGCATAACTATTTTTCCACCACTTAATGGCATTCAAGCTCTGGGCCTGTGCTCATAAACAGTTTCAGAGTGGAGCAAGACTGCTGATCTGAGACTAATTAGCCTCTTAAGTCAATCTGAGGATTTGGGGGTTTGGAGCTGGAATGAAAGTAAAAGTGTTGATATTGGCAAAAAATTGAGATACATTTTAATTTAAAAGTCCCAGAGGCTCATTAATTGTCAGAGATATATTGGTAAATGATCAAAGCTGCAAACATGAACAAATATGAAGAATGTTTTTAACAAGTGGCAGTTAAAAGTGGAGTTGTGTTCGCACACGCCCTGACTGACTCATGGTTTCATCTCAGCTGATGCTCCGTTGTTTACTGTCACAATTAATTACTGATTATCATTGTATAGCAACACATTTCAAAAATATCCCAGCCATGTTTATTATTAATACAGTTTGTTAATTTTAATGGTCATTCTCATTATTTCCCCATTTATGAATGGCCTAATGCAAACTTTAACATTACAGGGACAGTACATATTAATAGATATTTCTGTACGTGTGCCAGGTTAAAGAGTTGGCTCATTTTCAACTTAAGCCCAGAGAAGGTTTAATTGCTGCCACAGAAGACAGATAAAACACATGAAAGCACCTTGGTATCAAACCGACTCCCCTTTAACACCGCTCATCTGTTACTTCAGTATAACACTTCAGCACATCAGTTGCACTGCTTTAAAACAAAGTATGTCAGAGTCGGAAAAAAAACTCAAATTAGTAAGTCAAATATTTACACTGCCAACCCCCCATGGGGAGAAGTACTGTGATGTTTGGAAGACATGTTTTCCATATGGAGAGGCAGCTTCTCAGCGTCAGTAAGCTTGATACAAAGAGCTGCAAATATTCAAATCGTATGCACTTCCTCATCGGCCGCACAACAGCTCAGATAACACTTTCCTTTCAGTTTACCACTAGAAAGTCCAGTTGCAACTTTAAAGATCAATCAAACCTCTTAACCCCAAGCAATGAATAATGATATTTAATGAGGTGGTGCAACACTAGGATTAAACTTCCTGTGGTGTTTAGTTGAACATGATCAGAGTATGAGGATAAAATAGTTATATCACATAATCTATTTAAGCTGTGTGTTTCACCCTAGTGCATGCATTTTATTTAATTTTCCTTTTTTTTTTTTTTTAAATGTTGTTCTTATATAAACCGAGGCAGCTTGGATTAAGCCCAAGAGTAATTTCTCTACTGAGGACAATAAAAGTGCTTAAGGTCTTAACAAATGCACACCACAGTTTGACCCTCGGCAGCAGCAGTAGGTATGGATAAAGCTATGAATGTTATGTAGGTACCTGTGAGTCAGCCCCATTATGTACATGGCTCACTGACCCTCTGCAATGTAATCGAGCAGTGGTTTTTACTATCTGGTTGTCAAGCGAGGAGCTCAGCATGGCTTATGCATTCAAATCAGGCGGCCGAGGAAATAAAATCCCCTCATAAGGGCAAAAGCTGGGTAAAGTGATCACATAATTTGTGCTCACCACGATCTGTTTAAACTTTGCTGAAAATGTACTTTTAAAAATTTAAAATAACCTCGAGGGATGAAAAAAAAAAAAAAAGACAGAAAAACTCACCTGTATTCAGCTGAAGTGAAAGCAGAGACAGCAGAACCACCTTTAGCTTCACACTTGTAAATCTAAAATCCATTAAAACCCTGAGAGCAAAGGCAAGAAGAAGTGAAAAAAAAGTATACAGAGAATGTAGTTTCAGTGACTGTTGACTTTACGTTTGACTTGATTTTTATTTAGTGGCACTAATTCAATTTAACCAGAGTAAAAATCATTCTGCTGTAAGATTGGCATCCATTCCTGTACGCCATAGCTGTTTATCTTAAAAGGAACCTTCAGTGCTTTTTGTATTTTTTTTTTTTTTTTCCCCTTCTTAAAACAAAGAAATTATGCATGTGACAATGAAGCTGAGGTTGAAAAAAGATACACAACCATGGAAATTAACTGGGGTTCACTTGGTCAACAAAGACATTAAGAGGAAAATAGTCGTACTTGAACTTTACCTCATTGTGAAAATATAATCCAAAGTAAATGCGTGTCCTTGGAGGCCTGGCAGTGTTTCAGTACTGGTGGATCCAGCTTATTTTGTTCTCAGGTGAAACTCAGGTGCAGTAACTATGTCCCCACCCTCTCTGTTCATAGTGCATCTGCTGGCCACTCCCAGGGCTGTCAACATTCACAATCCTTCACGTTCAAATAAAAACATCTACCGGAAATTTATTTTTGTGGATTGGTTCTGTTTGTTTTTTTGGGTTTATTTTTTTGGCAACAGTATAAATTTAAAGAATATTGAAGAATCAGAAAAGGAGTTTTGTGCCTCTGTCCGTCTTTGTTTCTTAATCCCAATCCTTTAACTGATGACAGAGATTAATGATTACCTGCCGTGTGTTGAGTAGATCCTCAGCTACATTACTGCTCAACACCAGGTACAGAAAGTACAACTACCATGTTTCTGTACTCAGGTAAAGTTGTCTGTATTATGTATAAAATTTTCTGGCCAAGGTTCTAATTGTTAACAAAAACTAACAAAATAATGAAAACTAAAATTTTCGTTAACTGAAATAAATAAAAATGATAATTAAAGGAAAAAAACTGTAACTGAAACTGTTGTGTTTACAAAACTAACTAAAACATACTGGAATTATAGATGAAATGCCATTTGTTTTTGTCAATTTATAAACCTTTTGGATTGCTATGAAGTTGATTTATTTCACTGAATATTTCTTTTTTTTAAAAAATTGGTATCCTTTGTTGACTTTTATTACTACTTACTCTAATCTCTTTGAATCCTGCACTTGACAAATAACCCAAAATGACAAAAACTAAAACTAATATTAAAACTAATAAAAAATAAATTAAAAATAAGCATTTGGAAAAAAAAAAAAAAAGAAGGAAAACTAACAAAAACAAGCAAACCCACTCTGAAAACTTACTGAAACTAAGTGAATTGGAGGGAAAAAAAAAAAGTAAACATGAAATAAAACTAAACTATAATTTAAGATGCAAAACTATTATAACCTTGGTTCAGGCACATAATCACTTCTGCATCCTGTGTAACTTTTTCAAAGCAGGGTTCTCACTCTAGTTTTAAATACTTACCAGTTACTCAGTCAAACATCCTTCAACTCCACCCTTACATCCACTGAGACATACTTCAAGTAAATGGAATAATAGCAATAGAAAACAAGACTCCAAATAAGAAAAGCTACAAACATAAACTGATTTTTTCCCCTTTCTTTTATTCTGTATTATTCAATACTCTTCAAAGCAAATAAATGTAACGCTGTGTACAGTTTTCACAGAAACATACAATAGAATTGTCCTTCAAAATATTGAGTGAAGAAAGCGTTTCTAGTCTCACCGAGGCTTTTTATGTTTCTGTATTTCTACTTGAGAGAAGCATGCGTGAACCATTGCCACCTATTTTCAACACACCTTTCTGTCGTTGAGTTTATCATTGTCAAACAAGTCCACATTGTGTGTACTAGTGTTTTTATCACAGGTTTAATCTCTGCTTTTGAGAGACTTGGATGCAGCTATGCTCTTAGTATAAGTCCTCTGGCTGGAGTTCATTTTATAGTTAATAAGCAAATTTGTTACCTCGTTTTGTAACCCAGACCTTACAATTTTCCCTTACATTCCCACCACACCCTCTCACTGACACACCCTCCAGACACGCCCATAAAAACAGTGTCATTGTCGCTGTGGAACAGACAGATACAATGAATCATATGTTGATTTGTAACATTGTGCCAAGCTAGTGACAGCGCTGCAGACTGCAGTGTGCTGCTGCAGTGCCCCTGTTGTAAATAATGCTTTTATTAGATGATTAAGTGTGTTTCAGAAATCACGTCTTCAATTATATTTGGCAATTGCTACACATTTTCTTATTAGCTATGAATAATTTACTCATATGGCAAAAAAAATGTGATGTACTTCATTGACAGGTGAACATTTCCAGACCGGTGGTGTTAGTTTGCATAATTTACATATGTAACAAAACCTCAATCTGGATGATGGTCTAAGACTTTAAATAAGGACATTTTCAACAAGGTTAGTTTGAGTGATAAAATTATTCCGTATTGATTGTGCAAGAGTGTACAGTATGCAATGTGTGCATGGAGCATGACGGTAGCCATTAGAAAACTTAAGTGCTGGGTTAATGCTATCCTGCCGATAATGTTCATTAAGGAGATGAACAAATTAGTAACGCGAAGGATGAAACATGATCAGAAAGCAAATCAGGAATCCGCACCTATGCCTCCTCTTTTGTTGTGTTCTGTGTGTTTGCCAGTTTTGTACCTGGGCATCGTTCAGCGTGCATGAATGACTCCACCTTTAGAAATATGAATATGAATGTGATCATGACTGATCGTGCAAATGTCAGGGTGTGTGAGGCAATGCGGTACAGCAGCATTGCCAGCAGGTGGTTAATTGCCCCACATCCTCCCCCAGGTGTAAGAGGAGTTTCTGGTGTGGACCACTGTGCTGAACAGACTGTATGACAGAACAAGGCGGGACACAAAAGACAGTACTGGGGCACAGCACAAGACCACCATAAAAGACTGCAGGAACGAGAGTGTGAAGAGGCACGATGAGTGCATTTGTGACCACTGACCTGAATCTGCTGCACGTCTTACTTCTCTTTCACATCCCCCCTTTAGTCACCTAATGCTGTCTTAATTATCCTCCTGAACTTGGTACATGAGAAGTAGCCAAATTCCAGCTCTGTCTTTACAGCCAAGACTTGTCATAACCTCATTTATCTTCCTAGATTTGGCAAAGGCAGCCTAATCACACCACAGGGTAGCAAACAAACCACCTTGACAGATGTCCAAATTACAAGTAAACAGCCTTGCAGGGGAGGCAAACAAATGACCAAAGCAGGGAGGGGAGAAAGGCTGGGCTTGCCAGCAGCCATACTGAAATAGCACGGCAGCGTGAGTCACGGTGTGTCAATGTCAGGGAGCCAGTTAGGCACATATATTCGTCTTTTTAAGGTGGAACGCCACTGGGACAAGGATGGCGCTTCTAGCAGAGGGAAGCAGTCATTCAACCCCTCAAAGAGCTACGTGAGTGGAATTCAGCCAACACACCACAGGCCACAGTATAATATACAAGTATATTCATGACCCCCCGACTCTGCAATTAAATGTCCACTCTGACAGTGAAATTGATTTTTTTGTCTCTTTTACATCAATCGATCATCATTCATAGATGTCCTGCTGTCCATCATAAACATATGCACTGTAGCCTGTAGAGTTAGTTAGAATGTGCAGTAATGACTCCAGAGGTAGTACTTTAAGTGCTGCCTGTCATCATCCACTTGTAAGTATTGTCTTGTTATACAGCCAAATCAGTGTGATTACCCCCCCACACCCCCGAACAGAGTGTGTTCTTGCTTCTGCCCTGCATGCTTTCTGTATGCCTGCTGTAGAAAAAATAATAAAGAGGAAAATGCAAGGATTCCTCCAAGCCTCTGTGATTCTTTATCTCAGTATATAACCCACTACGGAAAGGGCATACCGAAAAATCAAAGCATACTTGAATGATGCAGGACACAGCAGGACAGAATTCTATTCCCTTCTAGGTCTTAATTTTGTCGTTTTGATATTGAAGCTGGAAACTCAGTACTGTTATTAGTTTATCATTAGAAGTACAGTGTTGAAAGCTTTAGAAAAAAATAGAAAAGCAGTACATCAGAGAGAAAAAGCAAGAGAAAATTATTTTCACCCTTAAAAAAAACAACATCTCACAGTACCTTGTCCTAAATGAGTGTAGGTTGAGCAAGGTTAGGGACTGAATCGTAACCAAGGACACAAATGGAGTTTGTGTGCAAGGAAATCATTTCTTGTGTGGACAATTGCGGTGTAATATAATAAGCAGAGTCCATATAACAAGAGCTATGTGCCAAATGTTACCTTTCCTATGCAGAGGGGGAAAAATAGAGTTTTTCAAGGGAACAAAAATTAGACAGGTGACACGAATTCCGGGTGAAACAAATAAAACCTTGACAGACCGGTTTATGGTACCCTGCTCCTCCGGTCTTCGTAAACTTTCAACCTCAGTACATGAAAAGACATGCTTCTATGAGACATTTTGCATATAAAATGGGAGAAAAAATGGGAATTTATCATGTATTTATTTCCCTATCCCTCCTTCTGTTCACAAGCTGCCCACCCACGTACACTCTACCCCCACATACACAGACATACACACACACATACACACACACATATGCACACACACACATACATACACACACACACACACACACACACACGCACAGCCTCCAGCTATATGAGCATAGACGGTGGACCCCATAATCCAATAAGTTGTGCTTCTTGTGCTAAACCCAGTGAAGTCTGGCATACAGAGAGAGTCCCCTAAGCTTCGCTTGCAGGAGTGGGATGGAAACTGTATTCTCTGCTAAAAAAAAAAAAAAAAAAAAAACAAAAGAAATAAAAAAATACAA
>JAPTGZ010000028.1:19045877-19056565 GCA_029814645.1 Fowleria isostigma | reverse complement strand
TTACATAACCAAATAAATTAATTAATTGATTAATAATAATAATAATAATAATAATAATACTAATAATAATAATAATAATAATATATTATTATTATATTATTATTATTATTTTGTAGAAGTTCAATATTAGTGTTAGGTGGCGACATAGGGGTCAGTCCTCATGAAGATGTTTTAATAGGAGTTGTAATGAGTTACATCCACCAATTTATTCTCATATTAACCAGGTTATTAACTCGTTCTCCCTTGGACATCTACTAGCAACAACCCATATATACTGTATGTTACTAGGGCTGCCCATGGAACATTTTTTTTTTTTTTGGTGGCTACAACCATCACTACTTCAGCAAACTTTGGGAAAAAACAGTAACATTTATTTATGTATTTATTTAAAATTTAAAAAAAATTTAAAAAAATAAAAAAATATTGAAAAAACGATTTAATTGAAAACAAAAAAATGTATTTAAAAAAGAAATAAATAAAATAAGTAAAAACAAATTAAAACATAAAAATAAATAAAAAATAAAGAAATGAAGAAAACAATAAAGAAAATGTATTATTTTATCCTAAAGGTTAGCCTAATATGTGCTGTGGTCACTTCCACCTATCACAACACCTGTCGCATTTGAAAAACAGAACCTGTTCTAATGGTCATCAAATCACATCTTTAATGATATAACAGAAGTGTCAAAACTTGTCATTAATACAGGGGGGGTCGTCAAATGTCGTCTTTATGGGGAAAAAGTTAATCTGACTTTGCTGCTTCATTTCAAGTCTAACTGTTTCATTCCTATTTTTCCCTCTTTCTCTTCTAGACATGCCACATCTGCATAAACTGTACAGGTCTGTTGAATTTTTCCCACTCACATTTTAATTGGGTAAAAATTAAAAGTTTACAAACTTACTGCAGTGATATTTTCCATTTTTTCTCCCATGCCAAATCAATCGTGAATGAACCAACCTGACTGTGATGAGTGTGGTGACTCTTAGACAAACTCCCAGAGGCTTATCCGTGATTACCATGAGTCAGATTGTACCTCATTAGGCCACATATTTTCGCCAAAATGAATGGCTGTAATAACCTGTGCAAATGTGAACCTGGTGGTTTTAATTTAGCATCACATCAACTGTCCAACTGCTCCATATTTATCAAAACACCTGATGCACGGACTAACCATTCCAAACAAATATGGCACCGTTTATTAATTTACTTGTGTTAGTGTGGGTTTAACTTTGATAGAGAGGCACAAGACTGGAGTAAAATTTTAACAATTAAATATGACATCTTTGTCATTACACTGACATAGATCAAAACAAACCACTTTTATATTCTATCTGTTAGAAGTGATTAGCTCAGAGCTGTGATCAATACGACCAAACACACAATGAAGACCTAAAGATGTACGAAAGACATTATTTATTGACTCATATTTTTTTAATTTACCTTTATTTCAACATGTAGGTCAATCTGACAGAAATCAGATGCAAGACAATATAAAATACAGCAAACAGTGAATACAAAGACCAAAATACAATAAAAAAAAAATTGCAATATATGATACAACAGTGCTGAACGAGAGCAACATTTAGAGTGATCAGGGACAACTGATTAAACTGAATTTTGGAAAAAGAAAAACAGGATGAGAATTTTAACTGTTGTTGTGACCAGAGGCAAAAAACTAGAAGAAAAAATACAGGCTTTAGAGCAGGGGTCTCAAACATGTGGTCCAGGGCCCAAATGTGGCCCGCCAAAGGGTCCGGTCTGGCCCACAGGAGGAATTTGTGAGAATCAAAAGTTGTTGTTTTTTTTCCAATAACACCTTACAATTCATGCAAGGTGTTGTTGGTCTTTTTCATCTGAACGACCCTCGTGTTTTACTTTTTTCCCTCTAATTGACTCGGTACACATCTGGTATTCCTTTGTGACTGTTATGTTCTACATGTTCTTGGAGTGTACTGTATAAAATTTCGTTGCTCTGTTGCTTGTGTAACATGTCCAATGACAATAAAGCCTTTATTTAATTCAGTTCAATTCAATTCAATTCAATTCAATTCAATTCAATTCAATTCAATTCAATTCAATTCAATTCAATTCCAGTTCCATGTACAGACTAATTCAATCTCAAGTGGGTCAGATCAGTAAAATAGGATCATAATAACCGAGAAATACTCACAACTCGCAGTTTTTCTCTTTGTAAATGTAAACATTTTCATGGCATTTTACTGTATTTACACTAAAACTATTATTTCACAAAAAAAATGAATAACCTAAATAAAAATGCACATTTTGAAATATCTGAAGTGCAAGTTTACTAATATTCTGCCTGTTAATAAATGTATATTTGTAGATCCACTGTGATCTGTAAAAGATAAACAGACATAATAATGTCAAAATTTAATTTAGTTTTTTTTAAAGCAATTACAGGTTGTTCATTCAAATTGTTTTAAAGGATAATTTTGCAGATGTAACTATTTGCATTGTACATTTTACTTTTTTTGCTCTGAAACATGGAGGAAAGTTTGAAGTTGTCATTATTTAATTATTTATTATGTTAATATTTTTTTGGTGTGGCCCACTAAGAGAAAAAATTTGGCTGAATGTGGCCCCTGAACTGAAATGAGTTTGAGACTCCTGCTTTAGAGCAAGTTGATGAAATTGTCGGAGTACAGAGCTATTGTTACAGGTGTTGAACATTGAGTGGAGACATGGGGGGTTTACCAGACAAGAACAAGTATTTATATTATAAAGGCCAAGTGGCCTCTGTGTGTGTGTGTGTGTGTGTGTGTGTGTGTCTGCTTTATAACTGAAAAACCGGACAGACGTCGCCTTTTCCTTTTGGAGTACTTCTGTATTTTGGGTCAAGGATCAGACAGGTGAAAACTGCTTAATGACACGACCAATATTTTTTGAATAATTAGTTGAATTTTCACAATACACCAAACCTCAAACACATACATGGGGAACAGAGTGCTGACAGATGATTGGCTGAAATTGTGCCCACTCTAACTTATAGTGCAGAGGGCTGGGTTTTAAATTAAAAAATCTAAAAACAACTCTTTATAACTCTCACCTTTCTGTAATTTCAGCAACAATTTATACATCAAAATGTTGGAAAAACTCTTTTCTGTCAAAGTACACAGAGTGACAATTTTTTCTCTTTCACTCCAATGTTAAATTTCTGTCACTAACATGTTTGACTAACTCTATGTTTCCACAATCACTACTTATTCACTTCAGACTTTTTTCCACATTTTTAACATCGATAAGTTCAAAAGACTCTCCACAAGCCTCACCTTCAAGAGTTTTTTTTATCAGTTTGATTGACAGGTAGCTTCTCAGTGATTTTAACACAGACACCCATGTTTCCTCCATAAGGGGCCATGTTACAAACTCTACAAACAAATCTTAATAACTCTCAAATTTCATGGTTTTAAGCAACAAATTATATATCAAATTGTTAGAAAAAGTTGTTTCTTTCAAAGATTATTCACGTTTTAATCTTACATTTAATTTTCCATCTACAGGCCTCTAAGCGCACACATCCAGTAACGGGAATCTGATGAAGTCATACAGTCATGATGTAAAGCCCTTTCAACAAATACATAAGATATCTATGAATAATCAACTATCATCACTAACACCAACAAACTCCACAAGTTAACTTTTACTCAAGTTATGACCCACTTCTACAAACTCAGCTCCCCATTTTGGCAACTCTACTGCTTCTAGTTTCCCACAGGTCAGTGTTTGAGTTCAGGGTTGTCCAATCCTGGTCCTTGAACGCTACTATCCTGCATGTATCTCTCTTCCAGTACACCTGATTCAAATGATAAGCCTATCTTCGAGCTTTGCAGAAGCCTGATAATGACCATCAGGTGTGCTGGAAGAGGAAAAGAACTAAAACATGCAGGACAATAGTTCTCGAGGACCAGGTTTGGGCACCCCTGCTCTAGTTTATATTTACACCAGTTCCTATAGATAAGCCAGTAATAAATAATAATGCTTATATCTATGTACTCTTCCTACTGCTACCATGGTTCGGTTCAAGGGTAAACTACACAAAACAAATAGATTTTACTGTAACAGTGAAAAAGGTGGTTTTTGAAAACCACTGAGCAATACAGTACAAACCTAAACAAGACAAAACGGCAGGTAGAATTGACTTCATTTGTGCAAAGCAGTTTGACTCACTATAAGATTTTTAAGAAAGAATTGTTCTATGAGAAAAAGATTTTCAACTCGAAATACTCATTGATATTAATCAAAGTTTCCTTCTATACATAGATAAAATGCTGAGCCATTTTTAGCTTTGTGATTGCCCTAAGCAAGATGTCGTTTAGGGGCTCCTAGTTTGTCACACTATGATGAAGAGATTCTTAACCCTTTAGCTGTCTAATTCTATTACACTTCATGAGCAGAAATAGGCTTCAGTTAAAATTAAACATCTTAAGTTGAGCCACTCATTCAAGTTTAACTGATAAAATATATATTATATAATACAAGGAAAACGATAATATACGTCAATAAACAGATAAATAAAACAGATTTTGAGTGTTTATAATTTTTTTTTTTTTTTACTTTAAATAAGAAAATACATCAACCATTGAGATAACTTCTTTTTGATGCCATTATGGTGTTTGTTTTGTTCAATACTCTTGCTAACAGGAATGGTAGGTGGGTAGCTGTCAATCATTCCCATCATACCTGTCGGTGTCCAACTACAGCACTAACTGTGTGACAGTGCAGTCCAACGACTATGACTTTATAGTGACTCAAAAACACCAGCTACAGCTTATCATTGCAGTTTATTTTATTTATATCCTACATTTATTTTTTAAGTATATAGAGGATGTAATAAACACATAAGATAGTTACAAATAAACACAGGACATTTAAATTATCCTCAGATGAGGCTAAACATGCAGCTTTGGGGCCCCCTGGTGGCTTGGGGGCCCTAAGCATTCGCCTAGTTTGACTATAGCAAGAAACAGCCTTGATAAGATAAGCCAGTCCCCCTCTGTTTTGTCAATTTCTCTACAATATCACCAAACCAAAATGTTCATATTTTTTTAAATAAAGAAAATATGAATTTTATATGTGCCTGTTATTACTACTGCTATTACTATCTGAAGGATCACATACATTTTGACTATAAAAGGTAATGGGACTTCTGGCCTTTTTTACAGTATGTACTTACCTCATGAAATATATATTTTTGACTCCTTTTATACATTTGCCTCCTCAGTACCAGTTAGACTGGTATGAACAGCCCGGCTGAAGTAATCAGAAACATATCCAAATGCAGACTAAGGACATTCTCTCACCTCACTGTCAAGTCAAGGTCTGAGCTCAGGTTCTTTTTTCTAACACTGTATACATGGCCTTCAGTTGCAGAAGAGACTAATACATTTTGCTGTCAACATTTATGTGAGCTGTGTCTCCTGCTGACATTGGCATCATGTCGATTCTTTAATCTTATCCCAAAGAACTAAAACATCTGCCGTCAACCAAAAGCATCTACAGATCTAAACTGGTGATCACTAATCTTATCAATATTATAAATAATTGGTGTAAAATGCAGATATTAATTTTTTTCATGGTCATCAAATATGGCCAATTTGGATGGTCAGAGGCTCCGTAGTGAACATGGAAACACCATCTACAAAATTGATTCTCCAGTAAAACTCATGGAGTTGGATCAATGACAGTGGATCGACACACTGGGTTTATGTTCAGTTAATGCTGTATTTCCCTGAAAAAGTCACCTTTTCTCCAGTTTTTTCAGTTTTGATGCAATAACTTTGATTTCACTCCGAGCGTTTATGAACATTTACATGATCAGTCCATTTAACATAGGAAAGCAGATGATTTTCACTGGGAAAAAAATCCAAAAATTCAGAGGATAATAGTATAATAAATGGTGATAAATCATTTAGGAAATGTTAAATGGAGAGAAAAATTCATTTGGGAACTGACACAAAAGTCACACTGGGTCCTAATGGGTTATATTTGCAACCTTATCTAACTTCATATGAAAGTGAGAGCTAAGTGTTTTCAGATTCTGAATGAACTGAACAGTCCTTCAGTTTGATCCAGACTGAGTCCACCTATCTTGGTCAGACCATGGACCACCTGTCCGTTCTGCACCGTGGTCCACTGGAGGTGTCACACCTGCTAAATTGGTGTGAATCAAACTGGAACGTCTGAAAGCCCGAACAAATGAAAAAGTGTATTATTGGCCCTCTACAATGTATTTCTGATCATAAGAAAAATCTGCCACACTCTCTTATGGTTAAAAATGGAAGTGAACTCATTTTGTGTGATTTAATTATCATTAGTGTAGTTATTTCTTTCACTTTGTTTAACATTTTAATTCTGTGTCAGTCAGTGAACAAATGTACAATTCATTTTAGACCTATTAAGTTGTAATCCCACTTCCAATAAATAAATGAAAACCAGAAATGAAGAAACACATTGTGGCTGTTAAAAAGATGTAGAGCATGGAGACATTTGTCACCTTAACAATGAAGTTGGCTAATGGTTACAGTCAACTCAGACACAAAATGCATGCTTATTTACATGCCGTTTGTGTCAACTCAGACGCAAACTGCATGTAAATAAGCGTGTGAATCCTCCCCTCTCCCCAATGTCATCGGCTATGGCCATAAAAATTGTGGAAAATGCAAAAGCCACCTGTTAAAAATATGTCAGCTTTGATCCAACTTATAAGTGACTGTAACGCAGCTTAACACTGGATGCAAACTGGATGAAAACAAGAAGCTATAAAGATCATTTCCATATCTGAAATTAAAGTATGCAGTTACAGACCGCACACCTGCACTGACTGTCAGAAAGTCAGGTACTGCAACACAAGTAGCTATTTTAAAACAAAGAGTTCATTCATTTGCACAATATTTTAATGTTCTATACAATACTTTACATCACGTTTGCAATTCGTAGAACTTTATTTTAAAAGCCAAAAATCTCTCTTTAAAGCTTTATACAATAGTTCACATTACCATTATATATGACATATTTCTATGTATTTCCATATGCATACTCTTCTTGTATAATTTGCTATCTAAAATTTTACATGCATATTCTCCATGTCTATTTTTTTGTAGGTAAAGTTCCATATGTGCATTTTTTTTGTATACTTCTCTAAGCATAATTCTATATGCAGATTCTCCATGTATAGTGCTTGATGTATAATTCTGTATGTCAATTCTGTACGTATATTTGCTTTTTTTTTTTTTTAGCAATCTTTCTATGTATATCTGTGTACACATAATGAGATGTATATGAACAGTATTGAATATTGTATATGTATGTGTAATTGCCACTGTACATGGAGTGCATAAGCTCGAAATAAACTAATAAACTAAACACTAAACTAAACTAAACTAATCTTTGCTTTATTATGGTCATTTAAGAGAGTCCAAAAAAAAAAAAAAAAGGCTTTGGAGTTTCACCCAAGAGGAACCATACGTTATTTCTTATTGATCATAACTGCATTTTACAAAACCACTTGAACACTTGTACCTTTCACAATAAAAGCCAGAGACACATGGAGTTAAGCCCAAAATCAGTGAGTGTTGGTAACTCAGTGAAAGACCTTACACTACTCAGGGTTTTAGATTTACAGTACTGGTCTTTCCCCCAAGGAATTGCACACAGATTTGATAAATATATGGTTAATTAATTAAAAGTATACTTTCAAAGTGGTCCCTCTCTTACATTCCCTACAGTGTTACACGCTGAACCTTTAAGTCACAACTGACTGCCATTTTAATACCACTGTAGGTATGCAGAACAGTGCACTCAAGTATGAATTTATTACATGAGCAAGTTTGATTTATTTGTGGGCTGCATGGTGTTGTGGTTCAGATTGAAATTCTGGAAGTCAAGTGCAGGCAAGACCATGTTTACAAGTCAAACTATGCAGGCATTAAGCCATACTTGCATGCATGGATTATAATACATAAATAGATAAAATCAGTCAGAAATCCTCTGTGAAAACCTCTTCCTCCTCTAACCAGGCAAAAGAATTTGCTATGACAACACTTGTTACACATGACAACACAAATTATCATTATGTTATAAAGATGGCTGCATCAAAACCAAAAATTCATGAGTATTACTGGAATATATTTTAATAAATAAAAAATTAACATATTACACAAGATGTTAAAGTGAAAATTGTGCTAACTGTACCAAAAGACTTACTTAATAAATACCCTACAGTGATGAATGGAGTGATTTTGAGAGTAATCAAGGCACTGAAGTCAACAAAAACACATCCTCAAACGCAAGCTACAGTAATTAATTAATTCACTATTTTTAGCTGCAGTAAACATGACACACATGATGATCTGCTTGATAATGAAAAGCACAATATGAAGCTAATTTTAAGACTAAACACTTATACATCAATGTGACGAGCTATAGATTAGTCTGAAAGCCAGAGCAATCATTTCGACATGAATACTAGATGTAAAAATGCCACTGAACTGTAATGGAATTGTCATTTTCTATTGATAGCACATGAGAACCATTTCTCGGTGTGAATTGATGTTTTGAAACATACCAAAAGCAATCAGGTTGAAATCACTGTTATCAAACTGTGAGAAGCACTTTTAGTAAAGACCCATCCTCATATGTGTCTTTTGGAAAACATCAGTATTTGAAGCACGTGTTCCTACAGCGAAGGCAACTAGTAATTTAAATCAGCTGCATGGAGGCGGCTCTGTAACAACAACATTTGTGATGAATGATTATTGGGAGACTGTAGACAGGACAGGACGCAGACTTTAGACACATAAATATGAGATAGCACCCAAATTATTGATTTACTAGCCCACAACGAGCAATAAATTGTCAGCGTTAAAGGTCCAGAATAACCTATTGGGGCCTTTTATTTGCTCCTCAACCAAAGCTTCCGTCGCTCCGTAATTGTATCTTTTCAGTGTTTTAGTATGGGACATTAAGTGAATGCCTGAGTGGTTTCATTCTCAAGCCAGAAAAATGTCAAATGACAAAACGGGATTATGATGACAGTACTCCTGATTGTGATATACGTTCACTTCTGCTGATTGATCTGTGGTGTAATTAACAAGCCAGTGCTGCTGAAAATGTGGTTTTGTTATTTATGCCGGGATGGCAGCCACTTCATATTGATGCTGATGTTGCCACATTTCTTTGTTTGCTGATAAATGTCGATAGATGCTTCACATTAGTTAAAGGTAAAGTATGCAACATTTCTGGCTTGTGTTTTGTAAAGGCTATTCAAGTATAGACCTTCCATCCACTAGTGAGTGCTGGTTCAGCAATCAATAGAATGAAAGGGGTGGAAAAAAAAGCTGTGAAGTAGGAAAATAAAACATTACTTTCATATTCTTTCACAGCAGTTGTGCTCTACTACACATAAACACACCCACTCTTTTGCCAATCTCTATGGGAAAAATCAGACCCGATATGATGCATTCACTTCCTCCTCTCTGTTCGGTGTGTAATAGACACTAATCGCTTTTCCACTGATGTATAAGCTTGTGTCTTGTTTATTTATTCCATATTTTTTCCTATTGTGAAAGCAGAGACGACCAGGAATCATCCTATACAGTTGTGGAAAAAAAGTATTAGACCAGCCCACGTTTTCCTTCAATTTCTTGTTCATTTTAATGCCAATTACAGGTAAAAAACAACAAAAATATCTCATAAGAGTTTAATTTCAGAGCTGATTTCTATCCATTTTCCATGATTCTCCTCATAATAACCAAAATTACATAAGTTCTTGTCAATAACTATGACATTGTACTGACAAAAATAGTGCTTTTAGACATTCGGTGTTTTCGTTTCTGTCTTACTCACATGACACACACAGGAGTTAGTACTTGATTGCATAACCTTTGTTTCTGATGACCTTTGATGGTGTAATCATTTTTTTTCTGTGACTGTATTTCTGGTGTCACCTTCATGGAGGTTTCAAGTGAGCCAGAGTGCTATCACTGCAGTACTAGACTTGTAGTTTGAGGGCTAGAATTGCGTTTCTATGTTGATTCTATAGAAACAAACCATGTTGGGGAGTAATGGAATATGAGTAACGGGATTACGTATTTAGAATACAAATTATGAGTACGTGCATTCCATTACAGGTACAATTTGAATACATGGTAATCAGAATACAGTTACATTTTAAAAAATCAGTGAATTACTTTCTTTTTTTTTTCCATCATTTCACAAATCCAGTTTTACACACATTTCCCATAATCCCTTGATACAATATGCAATGCAAATATTCTGATGATTAGTGTTGAGGGCAAGTTGTGGGAACGAGTCAGTCCATCAAGTGCAGGTCAAGATAATGGGGGTGGAAGCACAGGCGGAGGCGAGGCCAGAGCTGGCAGATCAGAGCCAGGGTGAAAAGAACCCATACCTCTGAAAATATAAGCAGTACTTCACCTTAAAGAGAGATAAGGAAGGAGAATGGCATTTTACCATCTAGTACAAAAAGAATACAAATGTGAATATTTTAATTTTGGGACTTTTTTTTTTTCTTGTTTCATTTTCTGTAACCAGACAAAACATCTATAAATTGCTTTGGGTTGTACTAGTAGATCACATGTTTGTATGTGTTTATGAGGCTTAGACCGAATACATTCATCCAGCTCTAAAACAGAACACACAACAATCA
>JAPTGZ010000028.1:19025183-19045777 GCA_029814645.1 Fowleria isostigma | reverse complement strand
GATCTCACACACACACACACACACACACACATATATATATATATATAATTGCAAATAATTGCATTTCCTGGTTTAGTTATTTATTGATGTATTTCTGTATTTCTACATTTATTTATTTACGTATTTCAGTGTCTATTTTGGCAATGGAAAAGTATATATGTAAATTAAGTGGGTGGTCCTAACTCCAGTCTGAAGCAGGATTGGTTACATGTGAAACATTCGATGTGATACGACCTACCAGGACTTGACCGTACAGTCATGTTTCACAGGTGTTCAGGGGGTCCCAACATTATAACATAACATACCCACACTTAAAAACCCTTGGCCCTCAGTCCATGCCAGGGTTTCTCAACCTTTTTTTGAACCAAGCCCTGATAACAGCACCATCAGCCTCTGACACCCCCGAGGGGGATGTACTTCTACAGCTAATGCAACGGACCTGTATGTGGTGGATGTGGTTTAGATACAGTTGTGAGAAAGTGAAAGTGAGCTCCCGGCATCTTATCATTGAGTACCTGCAGCATCAGCAAGTGGTAGAATGTTAAGTAGTAGGCCGGATCTAGACCCCCCCAACCAACACACCCAGACCCACATAACCACACATCCACACACCTAGACCTACACACCCAGACCCAAACACCCACAGACCAAGGGTGTATCACACATTTGAAACATGTGGGGGATGAACTTTCTCCATTTTAACTAGTCAGAATACAAATTGTGGATATCCATAATGTCACTGGGGCATCATCAGTCACTCATGAAATAAATAAAGTTAGCAGAGCTGCTAAACGGATCCCCCCAGGAGGGGGACCTGGTCCCCGAGATGGTCAGATAACAATGTCACATCAGTGATCTAGGATTCCGTTAGCCGCACAGCTAACCAGGTGTCTGCAGCCGTTAGCACCATGCTGCTTGAGCAGCTCCAGTTCCGTGACATCCACCATGCCTTGTCACCAGCTTCAATGACAACAACTGCACATGGTTGTAGGAGAGGGTTTACTGTTTTTACGACAGAAAAATGATGCAACACCAACAAAGAAGAACAGAAAACAGTGGAGAGGAAAAAAAACTGTAAAATGTTGCCAAGTTCCACTTTAAAGCCATTGCACCCTTAATGCTCATAGGATATAATTATTACCAATGGACAGACCATTTTACATTGGCCCATGCTTTTAAATGCCCCCTGGGGACAAATAGCCTAAAATGTTCTCAGTCTGGCTCATATTTCATGTGTTTTGTGTGGAAATATGCTATTGTTGCGCTGAATATGCACCATTTAAAAAAAAATAAAAATGCAGACCTTTGAATAATGTGTGCTACTTGCTTGATTATACATTAAATTTAATGAGATTACATAATTGTGTTTTTCTGGAGGGACAGATTTTCTAGGTATTTTTCTAGGTAACTCAAACATGGCACAACTCAGTCACAGGTATCAAAAAATAAAAAAAACTGCTTTCTGCTTTACAGAAGTTGGGTAGAATAAGCCATAGGTTTAGTGCTAATGGACCCTTAATGCTCATATGAGTTACCATCATTATCATTGCAGGACAGTCTATTTTAAAATGTTTAATGCTGGCTCTCCAGTGGTGATTTTCTGAACTGAAGTAGACGTGGTCTGATAAGTTTGGAATTCCATCCAAAGTGACTTTTGTTGAACTTACTATACTCTGCAGTGGAATGATTACACCTTTAATCATTAAATTATTGAGTAACTTATAATGTAATAAAATTATTACATTATGCAAAGATTTTTTTACCTACTTTATAATGTAACAGCTGACACAAAATGGTATAAGTTATAACATTATGCACAAAAAGTTGTAATGTTATATGCTCAGCATTTTGTAACATTATTGACCAGTTATAACATTATGAGTTTTATTTAAAAAATGTAACATTAAACGTCATTGTAACATTATCAGCTCTAACAAGCCACCAGTGGACATTCAGTTCACTACAGATTTTGACACTTGACACACAATGACATTGCTTTTTTTTGGAGGTTGCTGCTCGGTTGTGATGTGGGAAGCTGAAGTCCAAGTAACTATATTGTAAAGATAATGAATATTTTAAAATGAACCTTTTCCTTTGAAAATTCTAACTTCTTTAGTGCCTATTTTTGCAGGGACAAGTACAGTATGTAGCACAGACAACTGACTAAAGTCTTTATAGCCTAGACTCATTTCCATTTCCAATCCCAGGTTGGGCGTTTAAAGTAAATTAAACACGAGATAAAAATATACAAAATTCATACACAATCACAGCAGTAAACAATGCAAACTAAATTACAATAAAACACAACAGAATAAGAAAGAGTGAGTTATTCATGACATGACTGCTCTTTAAAAACTATTTCAAATTCAGTTTAACATGATTCAAGTCAGTGTATAGTTTTACTTTTGAAAACACAGAGGTTCTTCCGAGTCCACAAACAAAGACAGCAGTTTGTCTGTATGAAGATTTACGTTAAGGTACCTTACAGTTCCCAATGGAGAGACTCTAAGAGGAACCTTGAGGTCACTGAGCACCTGCGGAGCCTGTTTATGTAGACATTTATAGATGAGTTTTACACTTAATGAACTGCTTAAACAGTCTAACAGCTGTCTCTATTACTGGTGCCTGCGCAATTAGTTGCACTACGGATAACATCACAATACGTTAACACTGTGTCGCTATGATAACCAGCCTCACTGAGACAGTGTAAACCTGCGGTGAAAATATAACGTGTTGATGCCAGAATTGAGTTGATTTAAGGATACAGTCAGTGGGAAAGTGGTGCATGCTTGTGCAAGGCTGTCATTGGTTGGATGTTGGAAGTTGCCTGAAGGCCACACCCATTAGCATCCTGAACACAGCAAAACAAGAGTAAAATAGAAAATACAGGCAGAGGGCTGGGTCTGTTCTTAAAAATACACAGCTATTCAGTGACAGAGGATGGGAGTGATGGTGAAGAGGGATTATGATTGTATGTATGTATACAAAGACGTCTGTCTTTAGGACGGTGTTTCTCAAACGGTGGGGCGGGTCCCCGATGGGAGGGTGCAAAGGTTTGCCACGGGGGGGCATGGGATCTCTCCTTGGTGTTTTTTTTCTTCAGGTTAAAACATGTACAGTATCAGGTGGAACTATTGTTTTAGTGTTGGAGCACCCTGGACTCATTTTAAGGACATATAATGAACAAATCTACTGTCATGGTGATCTGTCATTAAACTAGACAAAGAGTTTAAATTTTACAAAAAGATAAGATTTGGACTGGAAAAGAAAAATGTGCAATGTTTGTGTTTTTGCACAGTATGTACAGTTTGCACTTTAATGCTCTTAGATGTGTAATTAAACAGGCTCGTTGAACCACTGATATTGTTAAAATGTTCATCTTTGTTAACAAAAATTGTTTGTTGTTCTAAAAAAGTTATTTTATTGTCATAGTTGTAGATAATTGTGCTATTCCTATTTTTATTTGTATAAATATTGTCTCAGGGAGCAGTCTTGTGGAATTTGTTTGAATTATTCAAGCAAAAAATCTGTTATTTTTAAATTGTACATCAAATTATTAAAGTGAAAAACAAAAAATATTGTTATAATATTAATATTTTTTTTCAATAAAAGTTATAATTGCATCACTGTTACAATATTGTTAGGATTGAAGGAGGCCTGGGGATTTTTTTTGTCCTCTAAAGGGGGCCCTACAGAAAAAGATTGAGAACCACTACTTTAGGAGAAGGTTACATACTTTCAGAGGTGTTAAAAGTATTTCTATTCATTCCTCAGGTAGAAGTAAAGATACTGGGTACCAATTCAAGCATTTTATGCAAGTGCAAAAGTACATGTAAGGGGAAAAAATGCCATTAGGACAAAAGATTAGGCCACACTATAGGGGCCTATCAAGCACTATCCCCAATAAACATTTGTCTAAAAGTCATAATGACTATTGTACGTTTGGGATGCACTAGACTACCTGTTTCAGCTCATATATGCCCATTGAAAATGAACGTATTTGAGTCCAATGCAAATGTATTAAAGAACTATATATGTGTACTACTGAGCATTAACATGTGTTTATGGAGCTGAAGGTATAATGACTAGTTGAGTATAAGTCTTAGAATGATGCAAAAATTCAGTTGTGATGGATTGTGTACAAACCAATATAGGGTGTCAGAATGGTATATGTTCATACTTCTCATCCAACCACAATCAAATTCACTCTATCCGGGTGGAACTGATTTATCTGAATTTTGTTTTTTTATTTGAGTGGGAATGAAAACAAGCTGAAATTAAATAAGAGCAATGAGTCTATTTTTAAAATGGAGGGAATAAAAAATACAAATAATTGCGTGAAAATGTAGGGAGTAAAAAAAGTAAAGTCGACTGTAATAACTCTGGTAAAGTACCAAAATTTCTACTTAGCTAAGATAATGTACTCGGTTAGTTGACACCTCTGCATACTTTACCCTTAACTTCATGTGAATCACAGGATACTATTCCTGAATCATACGACGAGACAGAAGAAACCCCAGTTGCCAAAGAGTTCAAGTTGTTAAAGGAAGTCAAACCTCAGTAATCCAACAGCATTCCACTTCCCATTTATTCCTGCGTAACTAGCTTTTTTCCTGCCCTTTAACAACCTTCACTGTGGAGTCTCTGTGGTAATAAAGATGGGTTTGGTACTTTTTATCTTTATTAGGATGTTTCAGAGCACCATGGCCCTGTGAGCCTCTGCTGCACTAATGCTGCCATCATTCATGCAGTAGCAGAAAAGCCCACAGCAATGGGCCGGGGGGACTTATGTCAAAAGGACTCCCAAAGCAGAAAAAACTTAATAAGAGCAATATTTTACAGCCGTTTATAATGGCAGTGTTTGTGATTCTGTTGTTACAAATGGTCTGTCAGACTCACAACATTCAGAAGTGGCTATTTTACTGAAATGTTTATGTTCTGTTCCTCTTGGCAGTCGTAGTACTGTACTTCACACTACACCACATCCCAACCACTAGTGAAATAATGATGATAGCAGTTTATAATTTATAGGGTTACCACTAAGTTATTAAACAATTATTTAAAGCTCACTTAATGTTTCAGCTCCTCTGATTAAAAAGAACAATAACAATAAAAGAAGAAAGGATCTGGGCAGGATGTATAACCTTCAGCAATGAATAAATAAATAAATAAAATGTCAATATTTTATTTATCATTGTTATTGTTTGTTTCAGTTTTGTCAAGTCAGCTTGGCTGTCAGTCACACAGGCAGCTGTCAAATCAAGGTTATCTTTGGAAGATGATTTATGTAGGTGTGAGTTAGTGAGGTTACCAAAAAAAGAAAAAAAATATATATATATAAAAAATTGGAAATATCTTTTACTGGGCTGAACGACTTTTCACTTTTTACCTCTAAGGTGGATCCTCCGTGGACACTGCCTTTATTTTGTCTTTATTATAGACACCATTGTGATGTTTTATTACTTAGGAAACAACAATATGACAAGGTGCGCTGCTTGTAAATCTTATACATTTAATTGTTGTTGGCTTTTGGTTGATTTCCCTGGTGTGGGAAGCTGAGACTTTGAAGAATCGGGGGAAATAAATCAAAGAAACAATGAAACAATGAAGTAACATCACAAAAGGAAAGCACAATATTATGGTTACATCATGCAGCATGTGTAGATAAAAAATAACTTTGCAACTCGGGATATGGAAATGTTACTTGAAACTGGACATTTACAGCAGACATTTCAACATATGGAGGTGAAAACACAGTCTTAAAGGTCAACCTATTAAATGGGTTCATATGGTGAACATTTCCAGGGCTCCTTTGAGATTGCTTATTATGGATATTACACTATAGCTTTTAAGATGTAATGTAATTACGCTGGATGTTTGGAACAAGCTCTCTACTTTTTTTGTTATAATGTCTAACAGCACTGCTACATAGATTTTTGACAGAGAGCATTTTTTATGAATATTCTCATCAAAAGGAATTCATATCACTACTGCGATACAGGTCTGCAGATGACAATGAAAATGAATTCTTTAACTGAAGTATCTACCACCACTTTGCTGCAACAAAATGCCGAGCAAATCTAACTTGCTGCTTTCTCATAAAAGCAGCGTTTAGAGTCTAACTATGTTCTTCAGTTGGTAAGCAAGGAATGAATGTGAAATGTGAACATGAAAGACTACTCTATTTCACAGAATTTGAGAGGAGAAATCACTTTTGTTTGCCAAAGTCACCAGGACCCAACCAATTTATAGCAATTTTTTCCCAGCAAAGGCTTTCCTGACCATCACAACTATTCTGACATGGACAAAAAGCTGCAAAGAATGTGGTTTTTTTTTTCCCCCCTTCTTGGGATGAGTAACAAAAGCTGTAAAGCATTAGTATTCAAATGAATTTTACAGGTGACATACAGTGCACAAAAGGTGTACTTTCACACAAAAAAAACCCTGTTTGGACCAGACTGGAAAACTTTCCTTTTCCCCCAAAACTGTGACAACTGTCTTTCATACCTCGGTGAGTCTATTTTCTGGTGACGTTAATGATTTGAATTTAACAGCTTGGAACTCATTATTTTGACTGCACATCCTTCATATTAGAGTAAATGTAATGCTGGTAGTTGTTAGAAAAGTAAGTTAAAGAAAAGAAAGTCAGAGGCAGAAAGGAGGAAACAAAGAAAAAGTGACTCTCTTCCATCCACTGAGCTCATTTTGCCCAATTTAAGACTTCTCTGACTCAATCATCCTTGAAGAAACCCCTTCCAGTGGATGGTAGGCTGGTAAGTAAGACCATGGGGAGTGGAATAATGAAATACGCTTGAGCACAATATATCTATATCTATAGAGAGAGATGTAAATGAGGCCACCAGATAAGAAGAAAGTGTATGTGAGGTATTGAGAATCAAAGTCAAAGCACAAAAAACGTGAGATGCTCATTCAGTTGTGTATTGTGTTCACCATCAGTGGTATACGTCACTGGTACAATCTTAACCCTTGTATGGTGTTTGTGTCTGTGGAGCCCATTTTCATTTTTATTAAAAGAAAAATGATGAGTAATTACTTTTTAATACATTTTTTCCTCTCATATCTTGATTACATTACATTTTATTAAAAAAAAAAACTAAAAATGAGTCGCACTTTAATTTATAAATGTGATCTAGCAAAGGCAAAAGGCAAAAATTAAACATATATGTTTTTTATATTGCCTGTAATTGGTATAAAGTAAACATTTGTTAAGTATTTTAACATTAAATGGTTGAATTAAAAACCTGCAAATGCAGCGGGTCCACCACACCCACAAACACTGACTGAATACCAAAAATATGAACACCACACAAGAGTTAAGTAAATAAAAAACAAAAGTTACATACTACCTTGGAAAGGAACCCCAGTGAGAGATGTAAATCAAGATTTCATGCCTTTGAGTGAGAGCTGAGCGAGTTACCCCTGACTGAGTGTTTACAGGAAGCTCTCAAAAAATATGCTGTATTTCTGGGTGATTTCTGCCATGATTTTAGTGATTCTGTTTCTGGCCTGGCCTATGTGTGTGGAGTTCCTTATAGTACTGTATATGGTACCTCTATTAACTCAAAAAGACATTTTTCATTTCAGGAGGCTTGGAGTGTATAGGCTATGTTTTCACCTTCTGCCGGTGGACTGTAGTTGTTTTTGCATTGTTGTGCCGCGTCAATACTGTGTGTACTCCCACCATTTTTCATCCAAACAAATATCCTCCATAATGATCTGCAAGATGCAGACCACAGCTCTCCAATCAGCAGTCTTTTCTTAGCAACAAAACACCAAAAGAATTGAAAACCCTGGGAGTTGCTTTTCATCAGTCACAATATGACAAATCAAACACTAATTACAATATCTGCCAGAATTAGAGCAACAAATCATTTGTCCTATTCATGTTACATTTTTTTGTATGGCCTCACAACTATGCTCATTGGCTGCTTGAACAAAATTAATCATATATGCATGCGCTTGAAGTAAATATATGGATATAAATTCTGTTGGCAGCATGCCTCTATGCCTGCCCAGAGGCTAAAGAAAGCCTGAGTCATGTTTAGACAGTGAATTATACGGGATCATAAATCCATATCTGAACAACCTTTGACCAGTCTGAATCTTTATGCATGCCTCACATGAGAGATGCGTGCGCATGCTGCCAGAGATAATAAGGAGAAGCATGCAAGAGCATTTTGTCCTCACAACAAAGTCTGATACAACAGTTAGCTGTGGTGTAATTATGTGGTCGAGACTCTCGTAAGCACCGGATTATTTTCAGCTGAGTCTCACACAGGAGAAAAACACCGTTCTTGCATATGAGCTCAAGCTCTGAAGACTCCTGCCTGGCTTAACATGCACATATGTCCCCTGGCGCAGGTTAATTTTCTCTCATCACAGCGAGCAAGTCGAGTGAAAAAAAAAAAAAAAACGAGGGAGGGTGAGAAGGATGGAGGGGAAGGAGAGAAGACAGGCCAAGGTGGGTGAAGTATTCCTAACAGCATAAACGGCCTTGACCCGGAACACCCACAGCCTCACAGTTGCCGGCCTTTATTCTCTCTCTTCTCTCTCACAGCAGAAGAGAAATATTTCCAAATTAAGCACTCGCATGGTTATATAAAGCAGAGATTCTGTATTTTTTTTCAGGGATTGGAATGCCTTTTCCAAAGAATAGCTTCGTCTACTTGGGTTCCACTTCCATTAAAAAGCAAACCCGTTTACGAGTAGAACAGAGAGTATAAAACAGCTCATTTTTACGTCGCACACAATATGACTGGGTTGTGTCTCAGGAGCTGACACGGACCTCCATCCTGAGCAACTCAGATACAATAAATACTATTGTCAATACAGTGCCAGGAGAGGATATAGGAGAAAAGAGCAAAAAAACAAGACACGTGATGAGAAATATGTCAGCTTGCCTCCTCTCTGCAGCAGATCCAATAAAATGTGTACCATCGGGAACACAATGCAGGGACTTAGCGCCAAGATTTTATTCTTTCCGTGTAATTAATCAAATGCTAAACTAAATGACATTCTGATGGCCACATTTTCATTGGTAATCAGTATTTCTTTTAATCATATTGTCATTATCACACAGAATGCCTAATACTCATGTTGTTATGTCTTTACACAAACAATGCATAATCAGAATGAAAGTAATCAATACAAAATTCATTATGAAAATCAACACCATTAGGTTTGACACATTGTTACCAGATTTTTACATCTTCAAAATGTAAGTCCTGAGATTAGACTCTTGAGTGGGAAATAATTCGGGTTGATATCACAATTAATCAAAATGCTACTTTATCATTAAACGGAACTTATAATATTGTTTAATAACACGGTGTAGCTTGAGTAAGGACAATTATTTCATGCAAAATATCTCAGGACCAGGTGCTGTCTTTATGACTGTTCCCCCACTGTTTCTTTTCAACAGCAGTGCTTCTTCGAAGTGCTGCACCCATATGCCGAATGCGAAAGAGCATAATTGGACAAATAGTTTTAATAAGGTTCAGCACTGTAATTCTTCCACCAGGAGATAATCAGCACCACCTCATGACACACACACACATACACACACATACATACACTCTAGACAGAAGCACACATGAACACTTAAAGATGCTCTCACACATCCCAAATCCAAATGCTTTACAAGTTCCACTATAAATCAAAACTGGTGACTATAAAGTAGCTTTTGATGGTTCTTGAGTCTATGGCAATAACTTCTTATTATGAATGAGGTCACTCACTGGATGAGGTGAGTTCTACTGCAGAGGTCCAGTGGTTTAGTAGATCATACACACTAACCTGGATGACCCTGTCACTGTTCTTGTGTCAGTCTGAGCGATAATTAGCTCGCTCCAAATATATCTCTCAGTTCCAGTCTTCCTTTTCTGTGCACATAATTATAATGTACTATGCCCCCCAGTATTTCCTTCAGTTCTGTGAAATCTATCATCTCATATTAGGGGTAAAACCATTTAATCTCATGGAAAGATGGTTTACCTCCGCTTAGCAATTGCACTTTTAGTCTCTTAAGGTGGAGTTGCTACTCAGACTTCACATTCTATTGATCCTGATATGGTGCACGTGCATGGCCTTGGCTCATTCACCAATGAGTCCATGGTCTCTGAGTTCGAATGGTAGCTCAGATAATACTCCTGCAACTGAGAGTTTAGGTCCTGCTCTTGCTTTCGGGACTTTTTCCTGCGCTTATGGTTGACTGAGTGCTGCTGCAGCTGCCTCATGGTGTTGGGGTAGCGCCTCCACGAGACATAAATAACCAGGAGAATCAATGACACTGACAGAAACAGGGCTACGCTGCCTGCAATGATTTTATGGAAAGCCATATGTTCAAACTGTAGCTCTGGGATGACAGTGGGGGCTTCAGGGGAGGAAGGTGACATGGTATTCATAGGTGTGGGCTCCTTTGTTGTCTTTTTGTCTGTCCCAATATGATGGACAGGTGGAGGAGTTAATATCTGCACTGTTGTCTCTGGATAAGCCAAGTCTGCAGCATCAGAGTCAGAGGTGACAGCTGTAATGTTTTCAACTGTGGCTGAAGTCAGTGTAATTGGAGCCATGGTCGAAAACACTTTTGATACGTCCACGCATGTCGTGTGGTTCCTCACTGCGTCCACCACTCGCTCCCCCTGCACACTCTTGGGACTGCTGCATATCATGCTAATGTCTTTGGAGTCTCGAATGGTTTTGAGCCATCCCATTAGTGGGCAGATGCTGGGGCTGCAGTCCCAGGCGTTACCGGCCAGACTGATGGTGGTTACAGAGGTCCACGCTGCTACGGCCTCCACAGGCACACTACTGAGCTTGTTTGACTCAAGGTTGAGTATCTGCAAGTTGGGCATATACTGAAAAACAGCAGGGTCCAACATTTGGATTTCATTCCCTGAAAGGTCCAATTTCTGCAGTTTCTGCCAGGTCCAAGGCACACCTTGATTAATGGATCGTATGCGGTTCCATTGCAAATAAAGGGCCTGGAGGTTGGTAAGACGTGGGAAAATAAAGAAATTAATCCTGGAAAATTGATTGTGCTCCAAGTGAAGCTCTTTTAATTTAAACAGCCCTAAGAATGTTGTTCGAGTGAGGCTCCGCAAGCGGTTGTACCCCAAGTCTAAAAACTCCAGGCTGCGGCATTCCAAAAAGGTTCGGATGAAGATCTGCTTCAGTCCATTAGATCGAAGGTGTAGATTCTGTAGCTTGCGAAGTCCATAGAAATGGCCTGGCTGCACGTACTGCAGCTGATTGTAAGATAAGTCCAGATTTCGTAGATTAGGTATGGCGCTGAAAGTATTATTGTGTAGATAATTTATTTTATTGGAACTGAGAATCAGTTCTTTGAGTCTGCGAACACCGTGAAAGGCCAAAGCATCTATAGTGTTGATGGAGTTGTGGTCCAAGTAAAGCCAGATGAGCTGGTTGAGGTGAGCAAACTGGTACGGCAACAGAACCAGCAGGTTATTATAACGCAGAGACAGACCTTGGCATCCTGTGGTGATGTTTTCTGGGATGTCTTGGAAGATGCCAGACTCGCAATAAACAATCTTTCCTTCACAGCGACAACTCGCAGGGCACATCCTCTCCCCCTTGCTGAGCAGCAGCATTACAGCTGCCTGCAGAAGAAGACAAGATAACCTCCAGTCCAACATCACAGAACCTGTTGGGGGTAGAGTGGGGCAGAAGCAATCAAAGAAATGACTAATTTAAAGAAATATGTGCTAAAAGACATTTACATAAGTTCGAATGAGAGATTCAATCTTCCAAAATAGCATCCCATAGTGAGGAACAGCTGGAGATCTGTCTGAGCCATCAGAGCTGCTTCATGAAGAATTGATGAGTGTGACGTTTAGCACTTTTTTAACACAGATATGCACAATTATCTGAACAGAGAACAGTGACAATATCACTAACATCCATACTTATGAGCAGCTGCACTTATTATTGAGATGTTAAAATATCAAATAAAATTCCTTTTAACAACCTAGTCAGAATAAAACTGATCAAAAAGACTCATTTGTCCAGAATGAACCTCGAGGGAGAGAAACTGTGCCACTAAATTGTGAAGAACATGATCACTTACCCATCGTTAAAGATGGAAGGACTAATCCTCTGAAATAAATGGATAAAGAGCGCATTAAACTGCTCTCACAAGAGAAAATCGCAGTTCACACAGCCCCAGAGTCAATCCGCATAGTGAGCATCACTTATGTCTTCAATTAAAGGAGGAAATCAAACAAACGCAAGTTTCCGCAGCGGTCCAAACCCCTCATATCTGTCTGACGCTCAGAAATAGGACGCCTTCACACTTCATAGTTGGAGTCGGTGCGATAGTTCAGCCTTCTGTGTGCGCAATAACCCATTTGAGCGCCAATAGACTGATGCACAATCCCCCTCTCCATGCAGTCTCCCTCTCTCTCCCCTCTCTCTCTCCCTCTCTCTCTCTCGCCTTTTCTTTCTCTGTGTCTCTCCTGTCGCTTTCTCTCTCCTTCTCTCGGTCCTTTTCTTCTTTCTCGGAGGCGTAGGCGTCTTTAAACACCTATATGCAGTAAAAGCTAATAAACATGCTTTATGTAACAACCCGGCAATTGATTAATTGCAAATAAACATTGCATTTTATTTCCTATGGTTCCTGTATTATTCTTTGACAAGGTCTCTGATTTTAAAGCAAAATCCATTGAATATTTGCATGAAAAAATGAATATATGGTGGCAAATATACCGGCTTTTAGACTGCTACAGTTAGATTATTAAGGGATGCTTTGGTACAAAATAGAATAATCTGTGCTGCCTTGAGGTGCAATGGAAATGTTGTTGTATACAGTTTAACAGCAGGCCTACATTGTGAAAGGCCAGCCAGTTTACTCATTCAAGATGTTAAATAATCTATTCATTCATTAGTACTATCCATTCAGAAACGACAGGGCAATGCAGGATTCTGGGTAACCATGGTAGTTATCTCTGCAGCTTGTGGAAATGATAATTATGATAACAGCATAAGTGTGATGCTGACACACAGCACCCATCCGCATTTGGAGGCAGCAGGGGGAGTTCATGTAGATAAACAGCTAACACCTTCTGGTGCCTGGAGATGCTGCTGGAGAGGTGGCACCAGTGGGATTATAGGTGTTCAAATGAATGGGTTTTATGAAGTGGGAAGTGAATGCACCGCAGAGAAAAGGAGGGGGAAAAATGAGGCAGAAGCAGCAAGATATATGGAAATCTCCTATGTTGAGCTAATTTCATATTTGTTTTTTTGTATTTTGTGAATTCTGCTGCTTTCTCAACACATCAGACACAACAGTCTGGAAGGCACAATCTCAACTGCACTTCTTTTGAGTGTTTAAGGTTGTAATATGTGGTAACAGCAACCCCTTGTGCACACAACGAGAAATGTCCAGCTTTAAGAGCTCTTGACACTGATTTACATATGCATGACTTCAGCAAAGATAAGCACAAAATCAGAAACCAGATCACTCATGGTTAAAAAGAATTAACTAATTAATTCATATCAATATTGAATCAGGAGTGTTTCAATACCTTAGGTCAAACAAGATTTCCCCTGATGCCTGTGGGTTCTGTGAAAAGAAATGTATCTATGAAATCTGTACCATGAACGCCGCAGCAGGGGTGAGTCGAGGAGATGGGAGAATGAGGCTGTCAGTTGAGATAATACCTTCTACACTAATGGGAGCACATTTAGAAACAGAATGTCAAACAAAATCGGCTCCTCAAAGCCTGCCTCACACGTGTCTTGGGAGATCACATGTCATTCAAGAAATGTGCACCTCAAATGTGAGGAAATGTGCGCCATGGAAATAGAGCTTTTAGCAGAAGATGCTTTGTGAAATTTAGGCCAGAGAACACTGTGTGGTGGATTATATGTAACAAATAAAACCACAGCTCTATAAGGGAGGATGTTCTGCACTGTGATCAGGTATCAGCCCCAGGATCAGTCTATCAAGTGGATCTTATCTTCTATATGAAAACGTCAAAAATGAAGGACTGTTTATGCACAGTGTAACCAAATCTTGGAATCTGACAGTGTAATCATTCCCAGACAGGTGACATCTACAATCTTCTAACTGCCTGCGATAGATGGCTTCTGTAGAGGGAAAAGTGGATAATACATCACACTTTGATATGATGTGCAATGAAACCTTTTTATACCCATTCACTATGAGTTTCAGCTTTAGATAAACTGTCATGTGACACTACAAACATATCATTTGACAGACAATGGAAAAGTGCTTTTTAATTGCATATATGAACAGTGACTTCGACAGAATCTATCACTTGTTGTCATTATTAAATGTAATATGGGAATAGAGAAATGTGCATGCCTGTTCACTCAGTGATCTGTCACCAACCTTTATCTCTTCTCATTCTCTGCTGAAATGTGACTGTCCATGCTGATAGTCTCAAACTGGCATTTCATTATACTTGAATTATGTATCTATAACTGAAAAATAATCTCATAATGAAACTGTGGGCCCTTGGTCTTGAATATGTGTGGATGGTATCACATACTTAACCACTGAATATAATCTCATAATGGTAAATCTCATTTGTGGAATGTTCTTTAGAGTTTTTTTATGGCAATATCTCATCATACCTCTTTGCCTCGGTGCAACTCGTGACTGTGATGATAAATTTGCAAGGCCCATCCCGTGACGTCTGCTGCATGAACTGAAAAACAACCGGTACAAAGCAGGAGGGCAGGACTAATCTGTGTGCTTATTTGCATGGAGGTTTCCTCCGGTATGTGAACTTGGTAATATTTTTATACTTTATTTTTTTTAAACCCACAATAACACCACTGTCCAAGTACCCATGTTAAGATAAGAGCATAAAGAGGGCTTTTAGAGCACCTCATTGCTCATACAAATGCATGAATCTTGTGGTGCTTTGAGAAAATTTTATTTGCCTATAAACCTCAAACAAGGTAGGAACAAGCACACAGCATACTGATTACAATCAGGATCCACACAAACTATGATGAAATACAGTATTGTGGTACTTCTCTACGCATGTTAGGTATGTGCTTCAGAAAAATATCATATTATGCTTGTGAAAAGCAAAAGAAAAGTTATTCGAAAGATTTTTCTTAAAAAGAAGATCACGAGTGAGCTAAAGCTTAAGAACTTTGCTGTTGGGTTTTCTCTAAAAACCTCAAATTTTTATAACCCTGCCAATACAATTATCTTTCTTTACTATTTGAAGAGATAAAATAGGAAACAATACTCTGATGAGCACAAAAGCTAATTAGTTTATAATTGAGATGAAATAGGCAAAGTGAAATCACTTTGCTAATGGCTAAATGAGTTCTGAGGCAAAATCTGAGACACCAACATAATTTTTTATTTATTATCGCCTCTGGCCAGACTGGCATATAAATCTGTAGCATGATGTAAGAATTACAGTGCAGTCTCCAAAGTGGTGTTAGTCTAAAGTTGCATCCATTTTGGCCGAGCTGCACTGCCTGTTTACATTTTTCCCAGTGTGCACAAGGCGTATTAACATGCAATGAAGTCCAAAAAAATTAGACAAATAAATCCTTCAGAGCTCCATCTCCACTTGACTGAAAACAGAGGAGGAGATTGTGTACTTGTGCTGCCTCTCGTTGGCCTCTAAGTATCACTAGAGAAAAATATTACCTGTTGCAAATTCATTGTATAGGTGCCTTTTTAATCACGAACACTTTAGTCCAGTGACTCCATGTGTACAGTCCTTTTTACCTTATACTGTATATAATGTGTGTGTAGATATTTAAATGAAAAATGAAATGACCAAGGTGGGGGAGAAACATCTTTGAAATTATAAAGCAGAAAAAATAGCTCATCTTGCAGGAAACTATCAAATACAGAACTTGTACCACCAGGATTTTGATGCAAGAGCCCATTATCATCATCTCTATATTGCATTACCAGCCAGTCCTTAAAGGCTTATACTCAGGAGTGTGTTTTCTTCTGCAAGCAATATGTGAAAAGGTAAAGTGAGCACAAAGCCGAGGGCTCATCATCCACTGCTGAATAAGTCAGAGGAGTGCTGCTGTGACCATCAAAACTGTCTTAAGAGTTAATTAGTGGTATTTTTAATCAACTTTCTCTCATCAATTTCATGAAAGTTTTAGTATCTCTGGGGCTGGTGTGTCCATATGTGAGCATGTGTAAAAAGGAATGCTTATCAAAAGTATTTCCCAAAATATAACAGAATATGAATTAAGTTAAGTTTCCATTCATCAGAAACCCTCAGAACCCCTTCTGTGCTCACAGCAGAGTTCAGCTGGAAAGGTTTCTAAGAAAAAGTACGACTTTAAGAAAGTTTGTTGAAATGAGAATCATACAAAGACACACTCGGTGGTCTGTAAGAAGATGGGATCAATTTCAAGGTCAACTTCATACATATAATCAAAACAAAGAAAAGTCTGTGTGGTTTGTTCTGTTCTTTCTTTCGATTTGATCCAGAGACAAGTAGGGGTACCATGACAGATGTTTCAGAATGAGCCCTTTTACTCAGAAATATTTACTTGATGCTTGACAGTGGGAATAATATGTAATTACAGATAAATCTCTAGAAGTATTTGAGTGTCGTTTTATCCTAATTATTTTACGAATTATACATTTCTAAACCCTGTTTCGGTGGGATTCATTATGCGGTAAAAAGCAGGTCCTTGCCTTGCTCTATTATTCAGGACTCAGTCAGTCACAGACAGTCATTAAAGTTTCATAGGAAGCAATTTGGTGGCTGAGTTATTTGCAAAGTGAGGTGAATGCATATGGTGGCACTATACTTTTGTTTTTTATGGCAAGAGATTTCATGCTTTCATGTCAAGAAAACCCTGTCTTGATCTTTAGCAGGGTTACCATTTACTTGTCGACCTCTGACAGCATCCTTCAAGGCTGCACATCATGAACCCAACACAGATCAGTCTTTTATTTATTGTGTTTTTAGCTTTTAATTCCAGGTTTAAAGCAAGAAAACATAGAATTTAATGCTATCAAACTGCTTCCATTATACTAACTTGTGAGACTAAAATAGAGAAGATATTCTTTGTGCTATCCATACCAGTTATAGTAGATATACAAAAAAGGATGACATATAAAAGTAGGTCATGTCAGATTTATTTTGACAATAAAAATAAGAATGGATGCACAAACCTCAGGGAGTTTATGGGAAGCTAGCATGGGACCATCGCACAACAACAGCATGCTGTGATTTCTTTTAAGTGCAGTTACAGGAGGAAATCATATTTTCCCCATAAAATTCTCTTGCTATTCATACAGTAATATACAGTAAGGACTGAGGTGTTCAGTCAAAAAACAGGAAAACAAAGCTTTGGATCCATGGGTGAGAGAGGGGGAACTATGTGCAACAGTGCTCTCATTTTATATGAGTGAGTAGTCAGTAAGTACCTTTACTGTGCCTGTGTATTTCAGTTTTATACAATTTTATATCACTAATCCACTACATCTCAAAGGTAGATATTGTACCTTGGGGCAGCAGTGGCCTAGATGGCTGGAAAATTGGCTGGAGAGTCGGTTTGTGAACGATGGGTCACCAGTTCAAGCCAATGGACTGGTGAAGAGTCGTTGACTGATGTGCTCTTGAGCAAGGCATTTAACCCCCAATTTACTCCCTAGGCACCTGATATGGTGAGCTCACTGCTCCTAGTATACAGTGTGTGTTGCATGCATGTATGATCGAGTGATAAGTTAAAGGCAGAGGTCAAATTTTGGTGTGTTGCATGTTTATTTGTGAACCTGACACTAAAATAAAGATTCTTCTACGTTTTTCTCATCTAAGGTTGATATCTACATTTAATTTCTATTTTATATTTTCAGTTAAATATGTGTTAATTTTGTATATTTGTACTATTTGTGTTCTTTTCACTGAACTCATAAAAAGTTGATATTTCAGAGATACATGGAGAGAAACTGAATCATCAACAGCTACAGCCGTAAAATGCAACAAACAAATGAAATCAGCACTAGATTGAATCTATACCATCATATATAAAACAGTAAAACACTGACATTTTACTGCTCAGTGACCACTTTGACTCATAGTACTTTTTGCTTACAGTAAAAAGCAAGATTGACAGCAGATGTGGAAGGACATGACAACACTGACCAAACTGCAAATCTTTAATACCAGTGTCTTGCCTTTAGGGATCTGACACTTGAAGGACATCATAGATCGCACCAAAGAAAGTCCAAACATTTATCAACAAATGCCTGAGAAAATCTTCAGAATCAGGTTTCCAGTAATCATCAGGAATGAAAACGGATGGGAGATAAAGGACCAAGGACCAGTAAAGTGTCTTATCAGCAGAAGGAAATAGTACTGGATCAGATACAAGCTAAGACAAAAACAAAATCACTAGACAAAACTGGAGGGGAAACAGGCGATTAATGACCTATATGTTCTATGAATGAATGAAGTAAAGAATAGAAATACATCTTTAACTTAAACAAGGACAGTTTAGCCTGAAATCACTCAATTTCAACTCATATTCAACTTAAAGGCTGTCCTTTAAAATGGTCTAAGTCCTGCACAAAACAGTCTGAAAGTAACTGACATGAAATTTTAAAAAATGCACATAATTATTATGTAGATGCTTTGTTCATTAATGTAACTGTGATCTGGAAAGCTGCAGCGTATTTGCTATACGTATCATAAATTAAGCAGGATATTATGATCATATTAATCCATTATTTATAAATTCTCATGTTTTGAAGTTGGTTGAAGACTTGGTTTATTATAGAACAATGCAAATCATGTTTAAAACAAAAAACAAAACACTACCAGATTGTGTGCAAAAGTTTCTTAGTGTCTGAAAGTAAATGTGCATTGAGAGACGGATACAAATTTATGTTACAAAAAGCTAAAAAAGAAGCTAAAATGTATTTCTTTTAAGAGGGTTAAACTGTGGAATAGTACTAATTCAAAACTTAAGCGGTGTACTTCCTTTGTTATGTTCAAAAAGCATTATATACATCTATATTTCAGAGTTATAGCTATAATTGAAAGAAAAATATATACATGTATTTTTTTTTTCTTTCTGCTTGACACCATGTATTGTGTAGCTTAAGCTGTAAAGTAGGCGGGCATTAATAAGCTTTGCTTCTGCCTGAGGGTTTTTTCTGTCATATTGTATTATTTCTTTCTTATTCTGCTATTTTGAAATGTATACATGAAAGAAAATAAATGATGACTATGACTATATTTGCACATGCATTTTGAAAACTATAAAACCAATAGTGCACTGAAAAACAACTGACAGCTAAACTTCATATGTCTTTGAATATAGGAAGAGGAGACCAAGGAATGAAGTAAACATTAGGTAACGTCCCCACAAGTGACCACAATAGGGTGTGTGTCTGTATGGAAATTCCTGACCTGTCCTTCAACTGCAGTTCTCTAACAATGGAAATTGAATCAATGGCTGCTGCTGATGTGCTTTATGTTCCTGTGGGTTTTTTTTCTCTTTACTGACATTTTTTTTTTTTTGGTTACAAACTGACAGATTTAAGCTCACATGTTCATTAATGTCCATTACTGGTAATTATGCTACTCATTAAGTGGAGGAACACAGGGAACCATTAGAAGTGATGACTTTGACCCAGACTTAAAGTCCCATTATGAGATGTTGAGGGAGTACTTTGTTTCATCAGTGTACAGCCTTTTGTCTCCATGTTAATAGAAACATCACCAAACCAAGAGCAAAGAAAAGAACTGAACAAAACTGCAACTTTGGATCTGTTGTTTCTTCAAAAGTTTCTGCATCTGTTGAAGTCTCAGTTAATTTGTTCACTGTATCATCCTTTTGTTCGAATAAAGCACAAAATAATAAAAAGGAAACCCATTAAAATAATAAAGTAGTTCATTCTGCTTGTTATTATTGAAATATTTAAGATAAATCTGATGACACTGCATGGACAGGAAATGGCGATGTAAAACTGATGCATGGAAACAATAGGCAGGTGGCATCGGTGCAGCAAACAGATGCAACATTAAACGAAATAACCAAAGGCAACACTGACTCACTTTGCTTCATTACTATGCTATTCCAATACGTTTTATATGGAAACTGACAAAGAACCTTTTCCCTCTGTTAAATGTATTTTTCCCAAATATGACGCACTGCTATAGGTTAATGTTTTTTTGATTGATTGATTGATTGATTGACTGGTTTATTTTGAACTTGTGCACTCCATGTACAATACTGATTATATACATTTTATTATGTGTCACAGATATACATAGAGAATTTATTGTAAACACAATACACATAGAGAAATTTACATAAAAAACATTTGCATGGAGAAATCTACATAGAGGAATTGGCTGTAAACACTCATTAGTGCACCAAGCTAACTTTAACACAACATACAGGACACAAATGTACCTAATAAAGAGAAACAATGAATACCAATGAAACACAACAGATTATAAGCACTAAAACAAAGAAATATACATGTCACTATGTGCACACAATATACATAAATATATACAGTAATTCACTATTAATATACACCCCTAGTAGCCCAAAATGGAATGAGAAGAAGT
>JAPTGZ010000028.1:19010711-19025083 GCA_029814645.1 Fowleria isostigma | reverse complement strand
TTATGTGTACACAATACACATAATACATAAATATATACAGTAATTCACTATTAATATACACCCCTAGTAGCCCAAAATGGAATGAGAAGAAGTAAAACTTACGGTATTTACTCCCACCCCCTGTTTCACTACTTAAACTTGTATGGTTGCAATTATGTAAAACAAATTAGTTGTAAATATGCATCAGTACACCGGAACAAACTTTAACACAACATACAGAACACAAATGAACTAATAAGGAGAAAACAATACTAATCAAACACAACCGATTGTAGGCACCAAAATTAATAATGTATATATAATAAATGTCAATAAGTAAAGTAAATGAAAAACAGGACAAAACACACACATAAGAAGAAAGTAAGAAAGACAAATAAGAAAAAAACACCACATGACCTTCAAAGCCCTTCATCCCCGTTTTCAAACCATTTCTTTCTATTCTAATTTAAACTGCTGTAGTTGTTGGACCGTTACTTGGAGCATAAAGACATGCCTGAAAGACTGATATTTAATGTGTGTGAACAACATTTAAGACACAGTCTATTTCTGAGTTGATTAAAAGCCTGATGTGTTTTTATTTGGCTCCTATCAAAGTGTTCACCCACGGGTAGGATGAAAGCTGTTAAATAACACCAAACACACTTCCTATTTCCTGTGATTGATAGACAGGCTCGTTTCATGAGGACAAATGAGGTTCGTGTCTCTCTGTGGCCAGGAGAGGGCATCTTAAGTCTTAAAACGAGCTGCATTGAGCTGAATCCTACACCAACATCATTCCTGTTGCTATACAACTGATTTATTCTTGATGCCACGGTCATCGGGTCTAATCCACAGCACACTGCGCCTTTTTCCCTGCGCTGTCTACATCTGATCCGGATACATCCAACTACTTGTCGGGTTTGGATCACAGTTTATTCCTCTCAAATTTCTCCACTTGATCGCTTTCTCTCTCTCTCTTTCTCTCTCTCTCTCTCTTTTCTTTTTTTTTTCAATTAACCTAGATTCAACAATTGGCGGCTTGGTGCTTAAAATGTCTTTGACAGCTCTCCAAAAACACGCGCGTAACGGTGTCACCCTAATGAGGCAACAAGCGTCCCAGTGGCTCTGTTGAAGGTGGCTGGGTGAAATATGCACAAGACTGATGTTGTGCGGCAACAGAGGAAACTACAGGCATAGGTTGATGCACACCTTCTGGAGCTACTTCCATCTCCGACAGGTGTGCGGCTGTGCGCAAAACGGACCCGGCTGCAGCGCAAAGTGCGTATATTCTCCGCGCAGACAGGCGTCCTAGGTCCGTGTCCAACTATTTGGACAAAACGGCGAGTGCTTCTAACATGTGGAACCGGGACACATGCAACAGAGAGCCCTAAACAAGAGGAGGAGTCGACACCGTGAAAATATGGGTATGTACATTGTTCCTTAAGCCACTTACAGCCTGTAATGTTCTAGTCTGTAATCGTTTCCTAATTACATTCACTTAAAGCTACCATTGCTGGTGTCTTTACCCCCTGCGGTTTATGAGTGATGACTGCAGGCTGTGGGAGCTGGAGTTTTTTATAACTATGTGACAAACCATGCCTGATGCACTGGGGTATCAATTATCAAAGCCATGTCTCAGCAACACGACTTTGAGTGTGATGAGGGGTATAAGTGTCCAGATCTGTCATGAACATGGATGCAAATGGAGCAGGCTGCAATAACCTCCACAGTGGCGGATCTAGAACATTTTACATGGGGTGGTAATGGGGTGGAAGGAGGTTTTATCAGGGTGGCATGGGGGACGTCCTTAGTAATATGGAGTCAGTAATACTTTTAACCCATAGAAAGACCCAGCACTACTTGTGTGTCACTTCCTAAATAAAATGTTCTTTATATTTAACCTTTTTTAACCCATAAAGACCCAAAAATCCACTAGCTACCAAAGTTATCTACTGATATAAACTGTTTAATCCCTGTTGATCCACTAATAATTGTTGAAAAATGCAATTTGTCATCTTTTCATGGTCATCAGATATGACCCATTTGGACATTCAGAGGCTCCGTAGTAACCGTGAAAACACCATCATCTTCTACAACATTGATTCTTCAGTAAAACCCGTGGCATTGAATCAATGACAGTGGATGGAGACACTTGGTGTATGTTCAGTTAATAATAGATTTTACTGTAAAAGTCTTTTTTTTTCAGTTTTATTTGTTTTTGATATAGTAATTGTCAACTTTACCCTAAACTTTTATGAACATCTACATTCATTCATCCATTCATTCATTTTCTTAACCCGCTTTATCCTCAGTAGGGTCACAGGGGTCGCATGAAGCCTATCCCAGCTACTTAAGGGCGAAGGCGGGGTACACCCTGGACATTTGGCTAGTTCATCACAGACTGACATATAGAGGCAAACAAACACTCTCACATTCACACCTATGGACAATTTAGATTAACCAATTAACCTATTAGTGCATGTGTTTCGATGGTGGGACCAAACTGGAGCACCCGGAGAAAACCCACGCAGACACGAGGAGAACATCCAAACTCCACACAGAAAGGTCCCACCCATCGACTGGTGTTGGAATCAAACCCAGGACCTTCTTGCTGTGAAAAAAAAACAAAAAACCAAAAAAACCAGAAGATAATATTACAATAAATCCACTTGCGGATGGTTTAATATCGAGGAAAAATTTATTTGGGAAGTGCCACAAATGTCACACTGGGTCCTTATGAGTTAAACAAAATTTTTAATTGTTATGCAAAAGAGTAGAATTTGATTCATCTTTATTTTTATCATAATCATGGATAAAATAAAAAAAAACATGGAAACCTTTACATATCTAATCTTATAATAAAGGCTATTAGGGAAATAATATTTTTTTGAGTAACATGTTATGTCACTGCACTGGAATCTATATGGAAAATAAAACCATATCGTGTGGTTTCGTTGAAATATGGATGGATCCCCTGACTTCCTTCCATCACTCTCTCAATCTCTCCATCCATCCATTTGGTGAATTCATCTTTTATTTCAATACTTTGAGAGGCTTTTGGGAATAGTTTTTAAGAACATAAAGTTAGGGAGGGCAGCTCGGGGGTTAAGGCTCTACTACTGCCCCCACCTTACCCCCTTGTAGATCCACCCCTGAACCTCCTCTGTGAAGAAAAACACACTGTGGGTTAAAATATCTGACTCCCTGATTCACTGCCTATTGTGTTCCAGTGCTTTTTGTGAATCGTGGTTGTGCTGAGTCCAGGTTTTGTGCACTTAATCACTTTTCTGTGTGTCTGCAGGACTTGCCGTGCTTTTCAGATGGCTTGTATTCACAGTGGTGGTGCCTGCCTGGTTGCTTGCTGCTCCAACCGGCATCCGAGAGCGTCCCTGCCCCCAGAGCTGTAGATGTGATGGGAAAATAATATACTGTGAATCCAATGCCTTCCGCGATGTGCCAAGTAATGTGTCGGTAGGCACACAGGGTCTCTCCCTGCGTTACAACAGTCTGGTGAACCTCAGATCGCACCAGTTCGCGGGCCTGAGTCAACTGGTTTGGTTGTACCTGGACCACAATTACATTAATGCTGTGGATGGCCAAGCTTTCCACGGCATACGGAGGCTCAAAGAGTTGATTCTCAGCTCAAATAAAATTCCACTGCTAAAAAACAACACTTTCCACGATGTTCCTAATTTGCGTAACCTTGACCTGTCTTACAATAAACTGCAGGTTCTCCAGCCTAATCAGTTTGTGGGTTTACGGAAACTACTTAGTTTACACTTAAGATCAAATTCCTTAAAAACCATCCCCATGAGAGTTTTTCTTGACTGTCGCAACCTGGAATTTCTAGATATTGGCTACAACAGGCTGCGGAGCCTCACACGTAATGCCTTTGCAGGACTCCTTAAGCTTATTGAGCTACATTTGGAGCACAACCAGTTTTCAAAGATAAATTTTGCTCATTTCCCCCGCCTAACTAATCTGAGGGCGCTGTATTTGCAGTGGAATCGTATCAGAATGCTAACCCAGGGCCCGCCATGGATGTGGACCTCTCTGCAAAAGCTCGATCTCTCAGGAAATGAACTCCAGGTGTTGGATCCAAGTACCTTTCAGTGTCTCCCTAATCTCCAAACTCTTAACCTGGACTCCAACAAACTCACTAATGTGTCCCAGCAGACGGTGGAGGCTTGGATCTCCCTCACTACCATCAGTCTGGCTGGTAATTTGTGGTACTGTAATCTCAATATATGTCCCCTAGTGGCCTGGCTAAAGGCCTTTAAGGGCAACAAGGAGACAACTATGATTTGTGCCGGCCCTAAGGAGGCACAAGGAGAGAAAGTGAATGATGTGGTGGAAACTTATAATGTCTGTACAGCAACACCGACCCCTATTCCCTCAACAACATCAGCCCGCACCTCTGTGTTTCAACCTGAGCTGAAGCCTCTTCCTACACAGTCTGTGATGGATAAGACACTGATCTGGAACAGGACAGTCTCTCCCACTCCCTCAGAGGCCTCCCCCACCATTCCATTGCCAGACACTGAGTATGTGTCCTTCCACAAGATCATAGCCGGTAGCGTGGCCCTTCTCTTATCTGTGGCTATAATTCTCCTGGTTATCTATGTCTCATGGAAGCGCTATCCCAGCAGTATCAAGCAGCTTCAACAGCGCTCCGCAGTTAAAAAGCGCCAGAAAAAGGCACGGGAGACTGAGCGCTCCCTTAATTCACCATTGCAAGAGTACTATGTGGACTACAAGCCTTCACACTCAGAGACTATGGATGTGCTGGTTAATGGGACAGGACCTTACACATACACCATCTCAGGCTCCAGGGAATGCGAGGTATGACCGTTGCCCTCCAAAAATCCATTTCCACAGCGAGGCATGAGAGGTAAATTTTCTAACAATCTGTGGAGAAAAAGACTTTTTTTCTTTTCTCCTCTGCTCTTGTCTGTTTTGGGGATAAGGAATTAAAGGTCCGTGCATGGTGACTTGTTTTGCAATATGCTGGGTCTGTTCAGTTCCATATGATTACCCAGCTGTTGTTGTGAATCATGAGGTTTTATAGCTAAAATATGATTCCCATTAGCAGGAACTGCAGCTTCCTTGCCTGGGTCCCACTCACCAAAATAACACGTGAAGATACGTTTGATAAAAAGCAGATTAATCTTTCTTTCCTGACCTAATAGAGCTCATTGATCAATTTATATATTATCACCATTACTGTCCAGAATGTACAAGAAAAATCATTAGATCAAGTCACTGTGCAGGTGGCCCTCTTCCTATCCCATGTGTTTGCTGCAATAGTGCTGCTTTTCTTGTGGCAAATACTAAATCCATGTGAGACTTTGATATTATGTAAACGTTTATACTCGTACTTGCTAGTTATATATTTATTCCATTCATTTTTACACCTCTAGCAATAATGCTCTTAAGATTTTACTCATTAGTTTAAACTGCAGAGTTCAAACAGTCACCACAGGCAGAAGGAAGAACACTATGAAGGCCTGCAGCCAAATAAAAGATAAATTACGCACTTGGGCTTGATTTCAGTCTGCTTGGGTTTTTTTTTTTTTGTTTTTTTTTTACTACTGCAGTAACAACTATTTTCAAGCTGCATTATGCTGTTTTGTTTTGTGATGTTCTGTATATAACAAAACTACTGGCCTACCCAAACTTTGGTCAAAGAGTGCAAGATGAAATTCTCACCCCAGAGCTGGACTACTTCACACGACTGGCTCTGAACCACAGTTGGGCATTGGGAGATTGAGACAGAAAGGCTTGACAGAAAAGACTGATCAATTCACTCATGCTTAATTAGGCACATTTTTGCCTATGTACTTTTTTCCCCTTAATGCTACACATCTATCTTCCTTTGTCCGGCAGCTTTTTTTTCATTTGTCAGTGTGGTTAAGTGTGATTAACAGGACGTGTTGTGCTGGGACAAATGTGTCACAGGACTTTTTGCTGCACCTTTTGTTGGACTAAAAAGACATGCTATGGAGTACAGGAGACATCTCTCTCCGCCACTGTGTCTGTCAGAGCAGCTCACAGAGGAAGTTTTATCTCACACTGCCACACAGCTCATTTCCTATATTCCACGTCGACTATATAAATCATTTTATAATATGTTTTAAGTCAGTGGCACCCGTTGTTCTGACTTGTACTGCAGCCCGACTCTTTTCGTTCAGACTTTGTGTGTCCTTTCCTGAAACCACCGGAGAGCTTGACACAAATATGTTTCATTGTTTTCAGCAATGTCACATAGGTACTATGAGGTACACAGGTAGCTAAATCAGCTCTTTGTCAGATTATCTGTGGCAGAGCATTTCTCAAATCCAAGGGAAGCTTGAGGTGAGATGGTCGGCTTATCAATCTTGTAGCTTTCATGTGAGAATGTGGCTTGGGAGCATTAAATGGCAGACCTAATGGGGCTCCTGCTAGCTAGAATAACTAATAGCCCATCAGAGGTAAGGAGCCGAGACTCCTCTCAGCTTTGTTATTCCTTGCCCTCTGCAGCTCAAGGGAACAGCCTGAATTGTAAAAGATGTAATGCTTCCTTTTTTTCTTTGCACATATTTATTACATTTGTGGCAAACACTACAGTGAAACCAAAACCACATATCACAGCAGGGGGGCTGTGTAAACATGACCAATTACAAGTTAGTGTTTTAAGTTAGAATGGTGCGCTTGCTTCTAACTGATAAATTATTCAGAGCTATAAAAATGTTTTGAATCAATACAGTATTTCTTTTTTAGAAGCAACTTGTGTCAGAATTCAGTCTATGTTACAGCGCAAGAACCCCATGATGTGCTCTGATAGTGTCTCAAGCTATTTGCATCACAATACAAGCAATGTAGCACAATCTCTTCTGACTGATGAAGAAGGCTTTTCAGATTTATTGAATGGCACACAGTGGAGAGTGTCAAGTAAGATGAAAGTGAGAGAGATGCTTTATCTGAGAAAGGCAGCTTCAAAATGCAAACCCAAAGCCACAAGTGATCCCCTCCGTATTTAAGCTACTGCCAAATACAGTAGCAAGCACTTAAGCTATTAGCTGCATTTTCAATTAGGAGAAAAAGCTTTGTAATTGAAGCCTGTTATCCTTTGCACATGCTCAGACCAACAGACTTGGAGTTAATTTGTTTCTATAGATTTCCTCCAGCACAGCTCAGCAGGTTGGCTTCGACACTGCAAACTAAACTCATAGAGACTGAATTTTGATGAACACTTTGAATTGCGCACTCCCATAGTCTTCCTGTGCCATGTAATTAAAAATAAAAAAAATCAGTGTATGCCATCTACTTCTGTGTGCAAAGAGCAACTGCAGTAGTCGCTGTCCACCTACAGATCTGCCCCTGAAAAGTTAGTTCAGAAAATATTAAGGTGAAAATCCCACCTTCTCAGCCAACGGCGATCCTTGTACTTTAGCAGAATTTGCAAGCATTAACAAGGTGAGGGGATCCTGCTCAGAGATAATTAAAGTGGGCTGTGAGAGGGCAGACAAAGTTAGGAGAAGGGAAGATGAGCCATTGCTGGTGTATCTAATCATCTGATACTGTACAAATTCTGTTTGGAAGAGTATGCAGCCCAGGTTTATGCTTCTTTGAAATTATCACCATTTCCTACTTGGCCAATATTTCGCTGACAGGGTCAGTTACATTGGCCTTAACACTCTGATAAGCAACCTAGTTTTATAGTAATAATTTAGGCCAGCGCTGGCCTTAATCATCCATGAAGTTGTTTTTCATTTTTGCACTCAAAATGTGGCACCCCATGTCACCCTCTGGCTTTCATTAAAAAATAATGGCTTCTGTGGATCTAATCAGTGTGTTTGTCTAGGACAATCTTGCAAACATTTGTTTAATTTCTGGCCACATAACATAGAACCTGTCTTTGAAATATCAGAGAAACAAGGATGATCAAAGATGGAAATGTGCTGCATTAGGAGCCAAGATGGCAGCTTGCACTTCATCTGTGCGTATGTGAATGCACAGAAGGCAGTCTTCCATCATGTGAAGGCAGCTTGACAGTTTTCAATATTTCTTGTTCACTTGCCAAATAAAGGTTAGCCACATGATTAAAATAGCATCTTAAAATGGATGGTTGTACGCTGTAGCTTTTTAACACTTGGTGCAAATAAATAAACAACCCAAATGTGCTGACGGGTCACACATATTTTGTACCTTATTACAGAGATTATTTGTTTTTCATATATTTAATACAAGTTTCCATGTATTTGGCCATGGATTTATTTTTACCTGGCTATCTTTTGTGTGGTTTCTTTTCACATACTGTGGAAACTGAACAGCTACAGCTAAGGAGTGGATGGCAATGATCTGTGGACCCACAAAAATAGATTCCTTAGCTGTTATTCTAACTGATGATGTGAAAAATAGGCTTTGGTCAATTCGACTTTTAACTCAGCTGCACCAAAAAGCAGAAAACAGCCTTATAAGTGAGCTGGATAATGCTTGTAGTAACTCAAATGTGCCTGAGCTCTTGGTAATGGCTGTTACACAATACACCTTTTAGTGGTTATATATAACAACCCTTATGATACATGTCTACTAAGAGTTAACTTTTCACATGTAATGATCAAGTGCAACACACGGAGCCAGTGTGCAATATTTCATCATAAAATGTGGAAAAAGTTACACAAATCTGACTTTTTTTGTCTTCATGAATCAATGGCATATGAAGAAATCTACCAAAGACATACAGGGATGATTCATCTGAAACAGTGCTGAACGTACACAGTTGATTCCTTTTCATTTCATGCCGAGCTGTGGTTTAAAGCTGAGTCAAACACTGCAGTGGGATTCATTAAAACAAACGCACATAATCAGACCTCAGACCTATCTTTGGTGTTAAGAACCTCTCAGGCTGCTAGGTGCGTGGGGTGAAATCTCCCCCAAATAAACATACTCTGAGATATGTATGATTCAGACTTTTGACAGATGTTGCTGTTGGAGGTGTGATGTCTGCTCTGGTGAGGAGGTGGAATACATTTAACAAACTTAGCAGCCGTGAGAGGCGCATGAGATTCGTGCAGTAATAGCCTGTAGTCTAAAAGGGCTTGTAAATATGAAGATGGCAACTGTGTTATTTCATAATAATTAATCTTAGCATTTCTTGTGTCGTCAAATTAATGTTTTTTATGACTGTGTTATTCTAATTACGATGTACTAATAGCACATGCCCCAGCTTGCTAATAGCTTAAAATGGCAGAGGCGGAAAATATGATGTTCTTCCTCCACGCTTCAACACAGACAATATTGAATTTCACTCTGGGTTAGATGTCCTTATTTACAGAACATATACGATGAACTGATGTTTGCGTCTCTGACTAAGCATTACAAACACTGGCAGAGGCCCAAAGCAAGACGAGTGATAGCTGCAGGTAGATCACCGAGGAAAGCTTTTGCTGTTGAGGGAAAAGAAATGAAAGTCAACGCTTTGTTGACCTCCAAACCTCAGTTTTAAATTGAGGTCAGCATTGATTGACAACATCATTAACTCCAATATGCACTTGATATTAGATGATAACCTAGTCCTTCACTTAATGCTGAGGTCAAATTAACGTGTCTATTATAAACAAATCAGGTGAGTCAGTACATATTGAGACTGTGCTATAAAATTCAGCATAACAAAGAACTCTGGAAACTCATTTATGAAATTTCCTGCCAACATGATTTGGGTAAAAATGAAAAAGAGACTAATTCATCCTCTCCAGTGGTCCAGCTCTCCTGCAGCCACACATAAACCATGATGAATATTTAATGCAATATTAAACTTCCCTTCCTGTCGGTGTTCAAGGCCATTATGCTGAAGAAATGGCAAATCAACTAAAACCAATTTTGTCTTTATTGAAGGAGTGTGTTAAAAACCCTTTCTGTTAATTTCAATATTCAGATGATGCACTCAAAACAACCAAGTCTAAAACCTTAAGACACCAATTTCCAGCTTTTATCTGGACAATAAAAATATCTGGCCTAAAGAACTTTACTAAAATGATTGGAACGGTCTTTAAAATAATGTTTAGTGATTTGATGTCTCATTTAGTGCAAAGTTTGGTCCAATCAAAGGTCACTCACTCTGAAAAATTTAATTTAATCCAATTTTATGGTGAAATTAAAGGGGCAATTCAATAATTTACTATATTAACAGAGAGTGAAGAAATAAGCCAATGTAAAATAAATAAACCAGTGGGTAGAAATATCACTTTTTATGGCAAATATCATTTTTCTACTGCTGATATCAGCTTGACTCATCTCGACCTGACAGTGTTTCCACGAGGTGAGACCACCAGATACCATCAGATACTATTTCTAGTGTCATTTTTACTAAGGTTCTAAGTGAGATTGGTCGATCCAGTAATGTCACTGCATCAATACTCATATGTGTCATCATGTCCTGATGTGTAACACCAAGCCAAACTAGCAGGAAATCTTTGAAAATGTCAGAGCAAGTTTTCAACTTGGCTCTATCTTGACAAATCAACTACAGATATTATGTCTAATTATAACTTAGCATGTCATCCTCCAATGATCAGTTGTACCTGCATTTGCAATGACGATGATATCACAATATGCTATGATGTAAACTACTGACGATCAATTGGAGCAATGGAGGACCGTACCTGTAACAGAAGTGCAACACAGTCTCATCCAGAAAGAGTCGATCCATGAGTTGACCTGATCCCAGCAAGCAGCAAAACATCAACAATGAGATCCACTGGTGTTAGCATGCTACGCAGTGAACCACAGCCCATCCCATAGTAGTACTTTATACCTCAAGAGACATGAGTCACTGGAACATCCAATCTGTTTAGTCCCAGACAGACCAAGAGGTAAAAAAATAGCTTCTTGACAATCATGTGGAAGGATTGTGGATGCACTAGATCTAGATTCCAAACCCAAAATAACACCTGTTTCTTTCAGTACAAACATACTCATTGATTTTTAATGTTACATCCATGTTATCTCGGTCATTTTGCATATGGACTAGGCCCACTCAGCATATGGATTTCACTTGTACCTACTATCTTTGCCACAAACATGCAGACAAGGTCTTTTTAAGCAATGAGAAAGTTTAACACTTAAAACCTCCATGTCGTAAATACTAATAAGTAGTTTTATGTATCATTGGAGAAAATGTGTTTTGCTGCAGTACCATTAGTGAGGTCAATATATAAATGAGGGACTTTTGAAGTCCATGGGATATATCTTGTATACATCTTGACTAAAAGTAAAAACAAAACAGTTTTTTATGTTCATTATGATCATATCTTTTAAAGTTCCATAATTATTTAATTATAGAAACAATCACTTATTAATAAATTATCAATAAATAATTATTAAAAAATTAGATACACTAAAATGTCAACTAAATAACCATCTGAATTTAATACCAACCACCTTCTAATTAGCTAAACCATAGTACATTGAGCTTGTTCTTTTGATTGTGTTATTTTTATTAAGTTGAGATAATCATGACAGATATTTTATTTCTTTTTTTTTGGCGATATATCAAATTTTATATTGAAAAATGACAAATTGTATCTTAAGTCAGAAAAATCACTTTGGACTAAGTTACCCATTACAAAAACACCTCTGAAGGAAGTGTGTTAATTCCAGATTACATGATCTGCTCCACATGATGTCATTTCCTCCTGAAGAAAACACTGGACAGACTCCGACATATGCTCTGTCTCCTGTTTATGACTTATTTAATATAAAGTAGTGTGTGAGTCAAGGATGTATTTATCACACTCTTATGTCAACAGTGTTACTACAATATCTTTATAAATTACTTTAATTTAAATTTACTCAATATTTAGAAAAATCTTTCTGTAAAAATGTCATGTGGTGTTATAGTTATGTTGATTTTTTTATGTTGAGGAATGAATACAGAAAAAAATGTCAACTATACCTGTCAGCTATGTTATCTTCTAAAGGTAACTCAAAAAGTCCTTCAATTATATATTGACCTAGTGGCCCCTTTTGGGCTACATATCATTCCTGCATCCACAGTGTGGGTTAGTATTGGAGGTGATTTCCTTCCACATATGAAGTATAAGAATCAGGTTTGGCATTGGACATGAGGTGTTGTATAGGCTGGTAAATTGGTTATGCAGCAGTAGTTTGTAAAGTTACTAAACTGTAAAACTTTACTGGCAGAGTTTGGTTTTAAGATTTTTTTTTTTGTGGTTTTATTGACTTCATTAGACAGGAGCAGTGAAGCTAAACAGAAAGTATTGGGATATTGAGCAGAGGAGTGACATGAAGTAAATGCCTCCCAGTCTGGGAATCAACCCTGGGACTTTTATGCTGTTTTTGTCCATGTGGTTGCATATTTGTGCCAATATGTTGACTAAATTAGCTTTGAATGTGTCACACCAGTTATCTCCCAGCACCACCACCTCCCGGTAAAAGGGTTGCACCTTCTGTTGGAGTCTCAATCTGACAAATTACCCCTTTAAACAATCCACAGTCGAGGAGAAATGGAGAAATGCATTATGAAAAAGGCAGGGGAAGCATATGCAGTGATTGGAAATGGAGATGTAACTTCTGACTAAAGGAACTCACATTTTTATCAGCATATTCTCTCACACTTGCTATGTTCTCTCTGCCAACATGTACAGCTGAATGCAACAAGCTCACCCTTACTCTCTGGTGGTTGTCGAAAGGCATTTAGGGAGATGCAGGAAATCACTAACTAAAATAGAAACAGTGCCGAATTGAGGGAAGTTGGGGGGAAAAAATTATTTATGTCACCTCATTGCAAAATCACTCCTGGCATGCGCTGAGCATCACAGATTGATGATACGTAACAGTGTAAGTGTATCCAAGGGTGGATTTTTCCATTAAGTCTTCAGTCTGAGTTAGAGCTGAGGAACAAAAGAACTATTTCACTTCTCTGGGAATCGTCCCTTTAAACTGTGAAAATCTCCAAATTTCTAATAACTTTAGAAGAATCTGAATCCCATATTGAGTGTCCTATTATTATGGCATATCTATCAATCAGTAATCACTTGCCCTGGATTCCCTCAGTTTAAGCCTCTGTAAACTCAATCAGTGATACTTCCGCTTTAATGGGATTTGACAGCTTATCTCACACTTTATGAGAAGTCTGGCACCACAGACAGAATGAATAATATAACATGAAAATATTAGATGTAACATTTTATGCTGTTTTATGGCCACAGCGGCCATGTTAATTTTTCAATTTGGTTTAAAGCAGCCACTGCCTATTTAGCCCTTCATTTTATTATGATTCATTTAATTATGGTTATTACATTAATTTGACTGAGATGCTGCACTTCAGGCTACTGTGTCACATTTATTCACTGCAAAAGAATGTAAAAGTCATACTTAACACAGTGCCAAGTGTTGACTTGGACCATTAGTATGTCCTGATGAGTCGCTAGATTGCAATTGGTATATTCAATCTCATATGAAAGAGGACTCAACCAGTTTCTTTTATCTTTTTCTGCCAGGAGGGATTTTGATGTAACGTTGCACTCTACCTCAAAAATAGGATTGTGATTTCCCTTGAAACTTAAACCCCTTCATCATGTTGCTACAACATCTCAGTTTGTCTGATGGGACAAAATGGTGAGTCAGTCAGCACAAACTGAGAATGATGCAGCATCTCTGCCAGCTTCTCCTTCCCAGGTTATTGTGAAAGTCCTGTCAGGCAGCTGTATGTGTGGGCCGAGATTGGCCCAAAATAAGTATAACCTGAGATCTTTCTGTTTCTGATAGTGACAGTGTTTTTACATTTTTATGGTGTGAATAGCCACTGGTAAAACTAGAGCAGTTAAGCAACCTTTTATAAGACATCATTTGGCATAATGTTTAGCACAGTCTTTTGCACTGAAGTCACGTACATTAGCATACTATTAGTCACCAATTAGCACTTTTCACACAACATAGCAGATGGAAATACCATTTGACTCTAGACTATTCACTCAGAAACCAAAGAGTAAGGTTAACGCAGAGGCTCCCAAAGTGGGATACACGTACCCCCTGGGGTACTTGGAAGAAGCCTCGGGGGTAGTTGAATTTTTTTGGGGAAAAATACATTAAATAAGTCATCATGTACTGAATACAAAATAAATAATTCATATGATAGTTTTATTGTCAATCATGTTGTTTAAGCTTTGGTAACATTTGAACAACATTTCTATTTTATATTATTCAAAATGAGTTTGAGTAGCTAATTATTGGTAGGTTCATTTAGTAATTAATGACCAATTTATTTGTTTTACTTATCAATAAAAGAGGAAACTTTTTTTTATATATATTTTGCACATAACATTTTGTAAAATAAAAAAAATAAAGAAGTTTTTTTTAAATATATTACACTTAAATATATGTTGTTGGTT
>JAPTGZ010000028.1:18984986-18997140 GCA_029814645.1 Fowleria isostigma | reverse complement strand
CAGTTAGCTTCGTGGATGCGTTGCTGTTTGTCGCAGTAGACAGGAGCTTTAATCTACAAACACTTGACTAGAATGTTCATCTCCTTGTGCTCGACTAATATGAAATAGTGAGCGTATTTCCACGTTGAGAAACTAGTTCTGCTCTTGCTTTGATTCGCCAAGACAAGTCGTAAAAAAATATTAACTACCACAATGCATCACTGCTGTAAACAGGAAGTAGCTGTTGATGACTGCTTCCTCTTTGTCTTTATTTTTGGCAGGCTAGATGCCTTGCACACCAAAATTGATTAGTTTAGCTAGTAACAGATAAAAGCACCATACGGTAACGGTAACGGAGTTACTTTATTTAAAGTGTAAGGTGTTACAATATTAGTCACTGACAAAAGTAATGGCGTTACAGTAACGTGTTACTGCCCAACACTGCTGACCGTCACTTATTGAAATGCAAAATGTGTGTGTGTGTGTGTGTGTGTGTGTGTGTGTGTGTGTGTGTGTGTGTGTGTGTGTGTAGGACAGCCACAGTGTTTTCTTGCCACCTGCCCAGCACGCTCTGGGACCGGCTCCAGCCATTGGACGTGGATGTGACTTACAATGCAGTACAATGAAAACAGATGTTTACTGTCATTGTGGAGAGGTCCAACACCTCCTATTTTCACGACACTCTGTCATGCAGCTTAGTCATAGAAGTGTAGAGAAAACCCACACACAGTGGAAAAAATTCTGAAAGAAGCAGAGAAGACACAGTTGACAGTGTTGGGAGGGTGAAATCTTGTCCTTGGTGCTGAAGTGGCTCCTTTTTATTGGTCTGTACTTGAGCACAGAGGTGGGTAGCAATGAAGTACAAATACGGTACTCTAGGACTTTTCAGTTATTTGTATTTATTTGTGATTATTTTTCCAACAACTTGTAATTTTTAGTCCCTGCATTTTAACAAAATTTTTTTTTCGTTCTAAAAACAGACTCATTACTTCAGTTTTCATGCACTGCAAGAGAATTAAATGAACGGGACATGGAAAAGATGATACCTTGATGTATCCATCGGTGCATATCAAGATGAAAACAACACAGAGACGCAAGGAGACAAAACAGACATGAAAGGGGGACTGGACCTCAGAGTGGAGACATCATAACGCTTCAAGTCCCATTACTGACATTAAAAACTAATTTGGATATTGAAACTAACTTAACATCCACTATTTTATTTATTTTGAATTGTATTTGTCAGTCTTTATATGTAAATGTCAGATAAGATATGGTTAGCTTTACTGACAGAAACAGCCGGTGGAAATGGTCTGTTTTTTTAGGTTTTTATGAGTTGATTAAAGAAGCCAACCGACTACTTCAACTTTCACAAGTATTTGTTTAAAGAAGTACGTCTACTTGAGTAAATAATATGTGTGCTTTTGCCATCTCTGTTTGAGCAGGTTATATCTTGGGGAGTGTTTTATCTCCATCTTCATGACTTCTTCTTTTTATTCAGTTGTCAGAATTCACCTGAATTGCTCACATGGACCCTGATACTTCATTAATGATCAGAATAACAGTTCTATCAGAATAAAAAAGTCCTCATTAAACCACTTCAGTCAGAACAGACCCGTCTGATCAGAATGAATTTTCAATCAGAAAAAGAGTGGTGGTGTAAATCTTTATAATGTCATCTGTCATCTTAACATTTGATATGACGGTTTATTTCTGCAGGTTTGGCTTGACCCTCGTGGATCAGCTTTCAGGAGGAAAACATGGTGACAGCAAAACAATAATGGTCTTTTTTTTTTGTAATTGTTAAAGATTTAAAGATGTTTGGTAAGCCTTGATGCACAAATCTGAATATTGCATTTTGGGCATCTTGATAATAAAAAGAAGCTTCTTCCTTCATTATAGTTCAATTAGAAAGAGCAAAATCCTTTTATACATGTCAAAAAACATTGTAATTAAATATATGGAGTATGTACAGATAAATCTCCCATGATCTACATTGACACATTAGAATCATTTCAGTTAGAATACAAAATACCCCTAGCTGTCCTTTATTTGTTATTATAACATCAAGACAAGCTGATGAATGCCTTGATGAAGACAAAATAAGGAGCATTGTCTTAATAGAAATGTTTTGACAACAAATCTTCATTTGATTTGAAGGTTAGTGGAGATTCAGACAGGAATAAGTTGGAGAGAGAGAGGAGGGGGGAGAGGGATGATGGGTCCAGAAGTAAAGTCGAAGGATCTTCAAGTTGCTAGGATACATCCTCCCCTATCAACACATGGCAATCCAGCCAATATTTATAGAGGACCAAAAAATGTCACCCTCATGACTGCACCAGAGGAAAGTCAAGATATTGTCAGTGTCAGTAGGATTCATCCCCTGCTAAACATGAGTGTATAAAAAAGTTTCATAGCAACCCATCTGGTAGTTGCTGAGCTAATTTACACTGAACATGGCCTCTCTGTCTCTGAATGAAAGACAATTATAATACAATTTTATGTGTTTATAATAACCTATTCCACCTTCTGTCCCCGGTTCTGTAAATATGTTGTTTATAAGTGTTACACCACTGACCTAGACTCAATTAAACGTCTTTGTCTGACAAATTCCGCTCCGAATATAAGTAGCGGCATCTCTGCAAAGCTCTGATGATGCGATCCTTGACTCGCTGGAAGAAGAAGTAGTTTTATGAGGATTCAGGATGAAGCTTAGGCTTTGATATTAAAATTGTGAGTTCAGTAAAGGTGAAGTGGTTTACACATTGGGGTACTTCTCACCTTTGCTGATTGCACTGCAGCACAATGGAGCCAAGACCACAGGGCTAATTAGCCTTTCTGAAGTGATTGATATCAGTGATGTAGAGACATGCAAAATGAGTTATGTCTGTGGTGACTCATGAGGCGGGACTGAGTCTTGACGTTACAAAATTGTTTTTGTGACATTAACAGAGATGTCAAATACTTTAGGCTTGATTTCTAAAGACTCCGAGTCCTTGACAGACAGGATTCGTTTTTATGATGGTATATTGGTGAGGGTCACAAGAGGAGTTTATATCATTAGTTGAGTCATTTCAGGATTCATGTCAGTTTTACTTTATTATTTATCCATATTTTGTCCCCACTTTCAAATCAGCGAGTGATGGGAATAGTTAATTTGTCACACTCAACATCTTGTCGAACTTTAAATGTCAAATCACAGCGCTATTATCCACCTCAGACTTAGTATTACAAATAAATGGCATTACTTTGTGGGTAAAAATGTTAGACCTTGTCATCTGAATGCCTACTTGATGAATAAAGAGGAAGACAAAAAAGCATAATGTACAGGGAGACCTCCAGGACTTTTCTCAAAATAGCTTAATAATCATTATCATAAACATAATGATGAATGACTGCACAACAACAGTAGGCATGGAATACATTTACATGATAGATGCTCATATTCTATACAGAACAAAATTCTGTATCTACAACTGCACTGTAGATGAATGAACTGGGTTTGATTCCTACATATGGTATATTTTTGTTTATTTAATTGCCTCTTTAAAGGTCTCAGTTGCAGTTTTTTAAGATTTTGGTATCAAAACAACAACAAAAAAAGTTTAGTTTAGGGTAGTCTTGCATTACGACAATGATGATTATCTATACACTTTGTTAGAATCATTCTCTCTTTTTCTGGAATAGGATTTGAGTTATCTGCATTGTTTGGCAGCTGCTGTAAGAGTGTATTTGCACAGCAGTGTTGGAAGAAAAGTTGTTTTGATGGAACATGGACTTCATTATGACAAAAGAAAATTGCACCTGTAAAGACACGTGTCTTTGTCAAAACCTCCCATTTTCAAGGTGTAGTTGCAGCTTGGAGGTTGTTCTCATAGTGAGCCTGACTTTCCAAGCAATAACACACAGATAGAGGAAGTAAGAAGAATGACAGTCCTGTCACTGCATGATGGAAATATTCATCCTTATTCCAGTAGAATCCATCCACCAAGCCAGACGTGCTTTAAAGTTAAAACATCATGAATGGGGAAGTAGCACATGAAATGACTGAGCTTCAGCTACCCACTGAAAATGGCAGGTTTTAACAAGAGGGTATCTATTTGTACTTTTTTCTGTGGATTTGGTCATTTGGTGAATAATAATTAAAAAAAACAAAAAAACAAAAAACAATTGCTGCATCATACAGTATTTGCTGACACCTTTGACACCTTGTTCATTGGAGCATGACCATGTTCAACCAAAACAGCTTGTCCCAGTCACTACGTTACAATGGTACTGTTGTTTTGTCTTACTCTTTGCACTGGAAAACATGAGTCTGATTCCTTCAAAGAAATACAAATTAGCAGAATAACTCAGAGAGTGTTTAGCCTTATCCAAGAATAGTAGTGGACAGTGCCAAACCCATGTTATCTCCATCGCTGGCTGAGTGCTAATGAAATGTGGAGATAGGTCTGGCTATGTGAGACCGTGGACATACAGGCTGGTGATATCAAGCCAAAACTGTCATTGGGTAGAAAATACTAAAAAAAAACATCATGACAGATATGTCAGAGTTAAGTGTTGTTGCCTGTGTACATATTTCAGTATATATCATTATTTTAATATATTTCTCTTTGTATTATTTGTAACAGTATTAATGACAACACATTTTCTCATTTTAAAGAACTTTGCTCTTTAAAATATGTGTTATCTCTTTGTTTTTGAAGGGAGAACACCACAACACATTTGTGCTTCTGGCAACCAATTTGCAAGAGCAGCACTACTACTAAATTTATCACTTATGTGGATGTCTTTACTGCTTATTTATTATGACTCCAAATGTAAATGTATAAGATTCAGATTCATTTACTTCAAAGTACCCACAAATGCAAGAGTTTTAGTCCATTTCTCCAACAACAGTGCATCAGTTTAGCATCTGAAAAGAGCAGATGACTTTCACTTACAACCTAAATTGCTATTAATCTAAATGTAACGTTCTTAATGTGAGCAGAGGCACAGTTAGTACTGAATGTGCTGTTATTGCGTTGGTACTCCCATGGAAGCAATGCATCTCCTTCAGTTGTCATTAGGTTCAAAGCCGTTTTAGTTTCTCCAGTATTGGATCTAAATGGGGTCCATTACAATGTTGTTGTATTTTACAGCATTGAGAATAGTTTCATTAGCTTAGTCCAGCTTTTCCCTCAGATGTGTTTATGGTCCTTCCTATTTTCAACTCGTGTATGTTCTTGTTTCCTTCTAATAGTATGTTTATTATACTGCTTTATTTAGTGTTTCTATATTAATTAGGATTAAAAAAAAACCCTGCTACAACAAGTAAAATAAAAAGTGTTACTCCTTTGATAAATCAACAGATAAATTACCACCCAAGTGAGTGATAATTATGTGTTCATTGCTTAGTCCAGTGTTTTGGTTTACAGCCTACAACCTAACTGTTCACTCTCACTGCTCTGCTCAACCCCCCCTTTTTTTTAAACCACGGCATCTTAAAAAACCAAAAGAACATTAATTGCTCAGCAGCCAAAGTTATCAACCAGTTGATGAACATTATCAAGCATTTAGCAGTTAAAGAGGCAGATATTAATCCCAGAAGATCATGGTAATAAAAAGTTAACTTGAAGTAGGTTCAGTGCTCGATTAAAATACCTAGGGGAACATAAATACCTCCAAATAAATAACAGTTTTGCTCCGTTCCTGCTGGATATCTAAAAAGGGTGATTTTGTTGCTTCAGTTTTACAGTGAAGGGAATATCAGTTATCATATGAGGCCTGGGGAGATGGATGTAGTAAATACATATATCTGGCTATGCTGTGTGTCAGATAACCTCCTGAAGTCATTTAGGTGTTTATTTATCTTATTTGAGTCTAAACGTAATCTTTGTAAGTGTATTTACACCTGCCTTTTTATTGTAAGTGTTCCTCTATTTATAATCCCTATAAAAATGTAAGTCAGATGCTCAAAATGCACGACACGACCAAGTGTAAACATGCATCGGGTCAGACTGTAAAGCATAACATATTAAATTTACAGCCAGCCATGGTAGGAGGATTACAGAGTAATTAAGGTTATGCACATACGGTTGGTTATTCATGTTTTTCATGGTCATTCCAGCCACTTTTAGTAAGCTGTATGTCGGTCAATGACTGGCAAATGCACAAAATCAAATAGATTATCTCATACAAATAGGAAAGCAGCAGGATTGATCTTTAATTCATCACGTCTTAATTTGATATAATCCTTTTCATTTCCTGCTGGTTGTTATTTGAGATAAACCCTAATTACCCAGTCTGTAGATACACAATTATTTTGCATTTTGATGTTTTGCAAAATCAGGTCTTTCACCAAAAATTTAATGATAAATAGTTGCAACATCTGTTTTCTGCCTCTTCAGTCATCTTCTGTCATTGTGGTTTTATTTGTATAGCTATTTATTCTCTCCAATTTCCTCATTTTAGCCAAAATCCAGTTATCCTTTAGTGGGGTTCTGAGGCATCCAATAAACATCTCCGAGGCCCTTGTGGTTTGGGTACATACAAGCCATCTCAATGCTCTGTAAAATGAAATCTGTTCTCTTATTTGCACCAAGGTCCTAAACTTTCATCTCTGATACAATGAGAGAAAAAGGCTACAAGGCCGGCAAATCTCGTCCATGGGCAAGAGGTTCAATTACTTCAGTTGCCATGGAGCAATAAATGACAAATTAAGAGGCTGGCACCGAACACTGCTTGAAGGAGGCTGTATCAGAATACTAATGCCAGCTGTGTCTGACAGCGGGTAAAGAGAGCGACAGCAGAAAAGCCCCAAGTTTGGCAACGGGAAAACAGACAACTTTTGTTACAGCAGGATATATGCTCTACCTCTTGACCTCACTTCAGAATTAGTAGGTCTCTTGGCCACTTTGTAGCTTGAGTGATGATACTGTGATGTTTTAATTGCTGTTTAAAGAACACCTTCCTGTTATTTATAGACACAATAAACAGCTGTGTGTATTGTTCACCAGTGTTCATTTAGATTAAGGCCTCTGTCTTGTTATATTCTTTTCAGCAGTCTGTGATCTTTTCCAAGACAGACTGGAACAGGCATTGTAATCCTGTAATTAATAGAGTATGCACACAGAATTTAGACACTGGCTAATGAAAGTGCTCTTTTATGCCAGTTTTCATCACATTACTAAGGATAAAAGTCTGCAGCCACACTAGCAGTCCTGGGAGGCTGCTCATTACACACCAGAAAGCAGAATGTTTGAATGAAAATAGACGACAAATTTACTGCTACGTGAGCCACACCTCTCATGGAGCAAGGAATGTAAATGTTTGACAGAAGGTGGCGCTAATGAGACACAGTGATGGGTGATACAGCCAAAAATATTATCACAATTCATTACTGTCAATATGTAAATTTGAAGCCTAATTCAGAATTTCAAGTAAAAGTAAAACAAACAGGTGGTTGGTTGTGTTTTCCTTTACCGTCAGAACATGAGAAACAGTGTCAAAACAACAGAGGTAAAGCTATCCGCCACTTTGACCTCCTCCTTCAGACATGATACCACATTGGCATACTGATGCCATATCAGCTCTTATCAAACATTTGTTCAATTTCTATATCAAAGTAAACTTCATTGCATTATTTTTCATTATCACTCAGCTATACTGAAACAGGTTTATCAAACTGGTCTATAATAATGTCCAGGACTCAATCTGTGAGACTAAATGTCTAAATCTAATCTAAAACCTCGATCCGATGTGTGGTCTGGCTAACAAACCAGACAACCAGCTCTGCTCCCCCTCCTCTCACCCCCGCAGAGGCATTGGTAAAAATGAGTTTCAGGATTTCAAACCACCACGAGCCACAGTGGAAGTTTCTGCGATAACGTAATTAGTAGATTAATAGTCAACCTTCAGTCTGCTTGTTGTTTATTCCACAATGTCAGCAAAACAGTCTATCTGTAATCAATTACATTTACTGTCTCCAATCCTGCAGGGCTCAAAGAGCAAATTTGTTTTTGCCCAAAAAGCATACATTTTCTGCAGAATGCAGACAGTCCCCATCTGACACCTTGTACAGCTCGCTCTCTTTCATCATAACAGTGAATTAAAATGTATGTGGTTCAGAAAACATTGAGGTTACTGACCTCTACTCCCCTGTTCCCTTCATTCTCTTCACTTGTTTTTCATATGTAATTTATTACTGTACATCCTGTCGAGTACATTGCTGCCTGTTCAGGAGACAGACAGTGTAACTGAGTCATGCTGCAGCAGTTTTGTCAGGGTAACAAAACGTTTGCACTGAGACTGTGAACTTACATTCCCAAGGTGACCTCCAGGGAGATCTTGTCAGGCTAGCCAAGGTGACAGCTGAGCCCGACGCCGTGCACAAGGGGGAATGCTCTGCAGCAAAATGAAGGAAGGCGTCACACGGACGAGATTCATTCATCTTAATAAAGTGGACCATCAAACTGATGTGGCTGCAGAGGTGCTAGTTAGACCCTAGAAGAAACACAGGCAGACAGAGAGAGAGGAGAAAAGCAGACGGCCATAGGAGAGGCTTTTCAGCTGTAAACACAATGTTCCTTTTCCCAGCATCAGTCCTCTGAATAGAACACTACCTGTCTACCTGTTGGCAACATCTTGGCAGAAAAGCTCATTTTATAAAACTGCTGCAAAGCATATTTTAATTTGACTCACAAATGGTTGGCAGCACAATTATTCTTTCAAGTAAAAATCTGTCACACCTCCCTGTAAATAGAAGTGTTTCGCTACTCTCTATCATTGACTGACATAGTGTAGCACAACAGTGATTCAAAGTATAGTCACTTCTTGAAGGCTGTTACATTCCTGTTTCTAAACACCTAGCATTTGTAAGGTCTTCCCCACAAGATATCTTCTGGCATACAGAGAATCATGCATTTTATGTTCCTGGCAGTCGGTCTCTTATAAATTCTGTGTAGTTACCACAAGCAGGGAACAAACACGGAGAATAACTCACACCCAGAGCAGTTCACATTGCATCAGCTTTAACGGTAAATTCAAGGAGAGAGATGTCACTGTTTGACTGACAAGTGATCTATTGGACATGCCACGCAAAATCGCCACAGTGCAGGTAGACCTATGCTGGTGCTTTTCCTTACAATAGTCATAACAGACATACTGCTGTTGCCTGCTACTCCCCATGCAACCAGGGTCAGATATATTTTTTCCAAAAACAGAAGATCTGCTTCTTTGTGTGTATTGTAATTACTCCTGCTGTTAAAACCCTTCTCAAATTGAATTCAGTGTGAGGAATGGAGACAAAACCCACTCTCCTCTTACTCTGCAAAAAGAAAGGTGTGGTATTAATCATCTAGAGGCTAAGTTAATAAAATGATGTGGTTACCTTTGAAAGTTACAGTCTTTTTTAGCACAAAAGCTTTTTTCTGAGTAATTATCATGTCCCTGCTTTGCAAGGAAGAGGTTTTTTTTTCTAAAAAGACAGTAACTTGCAAGATTATTAGGTAGAATACTTTGTGACTGTCTACTGTGAATTGCTTTTGTTGAAAAATAAGTGAGCGATTTCTTTCTAACCTTCATGACTAGCAGCTACTTCACAGTTGAAAATATGCTGAAAAGCAGTGGCACAAGATGGTCAGGTTACATTTACACTACTATAATAACACATTTGATTATCTGCATTATTACAAAGATATGCAAGTAGATCTGAAAACCAAAATGCAGGGGCTGTCTATTGTTGGTGCTAAAAGCCACTCAAAACAATGCAACCAGTACTTTCAGACCAGTTGCATAAATAGTGTCGTTTCAGAGTACTAAAACCGGGACAACACACTTCCATTAACACCAGCCCCATTGTTTGATAGACAGAATAATGACAAGATAATGTGTAGTTCTGTGTGGCAGTTTTTGTGTCACTGCACTGGCCTCACGCCATTTCACACAAGCTGTACATTATCCTGATACTCACATCTCATCACCACAGATGAATCATCTCAAGGCCTCGGTCCTTAATATCAACCCAATTCTCCGACCACTAGTCGTTGCTCTGTGGAAATATCACGGGAGGCCAACAGCTGGCTGCAGTTCATCTCTTGTCGCTTCACATTTCCAGCAACATCAATATTGGACAAGACTGTTCAAGTTCAAACACAGTTTCAGAATCTAGCTTTTAAACAGATGGTCATCCTCTGGAACACTTTTGAAAGAAACAAACCAACAGTGCAAATAAAATGTTTTCTGATATATATCCTGCTGTTGATTGTCAGAAATATCAGGCGACCAATTGTTTCCTAGTAGATTTCTTGGTCTATCAACCAAGGGTGAAGCGAGAAATCCAATCTAGAGGAAGAAAATTATGTTGGTACTTGTGTATGTGTGTGTTTCTGTCCCTGTTTCTGATTCTGATTTGCAGTCTGTATCCTTAAAGATTTAATATTAGAGTTGAAACCAAAGGGGGTTTTCACTTCATGACAGAGAGCACATAAAACATTATGTGGCATACACGGACACACTCGCACAAAAACACACACACGCAGTCTTCCACAGCGTTAAGAGTTAGACATACAGCCTATTCTTTAGAGTTATCACCATGGAAACTGGACAGGAGAGAGAAGCCTGTACTACAGAGGATGGAGCACTGGCACGACAGCATCCTGGGTCCTACACAGTGACATTTACATGAGATGGTTTACACAGTATAAACTTTATCTGTCTTCTCCCCTGAGATGCAAAACATGTAGATGCTTTTCTCACTCTGAAAAGTCATTTCATATGTATGAAAAAAAAACCTCTTTCATATGTGTCTATGAAGGTAGCACCACTATGCTAATGCAAATCCATCTGATAGAACAGGTCAGAGGTGTATTCGTTGTCGCTGCAGTAACAGAGAATTTATTAGTTACACATCATCAGCAGAACTTGTCTTAATGATATTTCCAATTTGAGCTCTCAGGAGGCTTCATGGCTGGATTAAAGGTATTACTTAAATTCTTTTATGCTTCAGAAAATCAACTTTTTGAGTATCCCAAAAAATATCCGACTTTTATTTGGATCATCTAGAGTTGTTATTTAAATTGGTTTTAGCAATCTACATAAACTGTAAAGCTAGATTTTTTTATGCATCACTGATATATTTGCACTAAAAAATAAAAATCTTAACTGTCAACTCAGATAATTCTGACATTATGTTACTGAGATTATAAATGGTAGGCTAAGCTTTGAATAAAAGTATTACATTCTTTCAAGATATCCAATTTTCTTATAATGAATATTGGTGAATTTGATGAATATGATCATCAGCGTCTTTCTACTGGATAGGTAACCTCACAAACTACTCTCAGTAGCAGATGGAGAGAACATCAGTTACAGAAAAACCCAGATTACAGTCGAACTGAGATCCATGTACCATGTTCATTAAGTGTCTCTATGTAACTGCTGAATGAAGTGAGTGTGAGAGGCTGTGATATGACAATTAGATTTGCAACATGTTTAAAATGTACATAAATGGGAAAACAATAGCACCTTATCTTATTATAGGGTTTAATATTGCAATATGTGTAACTGCAACAACTCAACAGCTGCAAAAGGTAGCAAATTATATAATATTACTTTTTGCTATAAGTGCTACTAAGCTCCTTGCAGTTTATTGAGAGTTTAATCCATTAAAGGTGTGTGCCCTTCTTGCTAAGAGTAAAGTTTTTTTTAACAAAAAATTTGTTAAATTACTTTTACTTTAAGAATTTTTCTAACAAGACAAAATGTTAAAGCTATTATACATCTGCTCTGGTTTTATAATAGCCTCTGGACGTAGTAACAGAGCTGTGATAAAGGTGGAATCATGAGCACTATGTAAAAGGAACACCTCTCGCTCCGCAACCAAGGTGTGACGTTTTGATAACCTATTGTGTGTGCAAGCCCCGCGCCAGGGGGATTTAAAAATGAGCATTTAGAGTAAACAAACATATCAACATGACCAGAAAGATGTTGAACTGGGGAAATGCAGAGATGCGTGAGCTGTTGTCACTTTGAGCATGGAACTCTATCCATGCTAACATTTATGGAACGGTGAAAGATGGGCCAACTCTGGAGAGGTTAACAACACCGCTATGCTCGGGGTACAGTAAACCCTTGTTTTTCGCGGGGGTTACGTTCCAAAAAGAACCCGTGATAGGCAAAATCCGTGAAGTAGAAA
>JAPTGZ010000028.1:18951256-18964461 GCA_029814645.1 Fowleria isostigma | reverse complement strand
CATGAGTGGACACGATGGGTTACACGCAAAACCTGGAATGAGACTGAGATTCATGAAAAACACACGTCTGGATTAGAAAAACTAGTGTCATCACATTATTTATAGTGGTAATTAAAACCATTTACAGACATGTTTTCAAGATAAAAAGCATTGACACAGGTAGCTTTTTATGTCCCAATTTTGGCCCTATTTTTGGCCCCAGTATTTAATTAAAAACTCATTAGTTTTGGGATGGCTCAGAGCAAGAGTATATATTTTTTTGCATTTATCTGAGGTCATCATTAGATACATCCTGGGGGGAATATGTCTAAATTTCTCTTTTATCATTGAGTCTAAAAAGCTGGCAAAATGCCAGGTCCCAAAATGAATCCAGTTTCATAGAAGCACCCATTTACTATGTTGAGTATCATCCACAGTTTTAACTCTAACAAAAACAATGTCTTTTTCAAGCATTTATACTAGTTTGTGGTCATTTTACATCATATGGTCAGAGATATGTTGTAAAACAAAGGTCACGTGGACAGAACTAGGAAGAAAATATCTGTTTAGAAAAATATCCTCGTTAGTGTGGACAGGTAAGCTTAATTATAATCCTTCGAGAGAAAAATCATCAAAATGTATGAAATGCTTGATGAATTACATTAAATACTTTTAAACAGGGTAATCTGTAAGTGATCACATATCAGACTAATTTTCTCAGCCTTTGTTTTCCAGAGACTGAACATGATGATAGATTTAGGAGCTGCTTGTTTCAGGTTCTATATGAATCAGCTCAGTAACTGTAAGTAGAATACGTGTGCGAAGATGAAATATCTGACATGACAAGCAGGCAGTCACCCTCAGAACTCTGCATTTTCAATTCCTTTTGAACAGTTTTGAGTGACACAAATCTCTCAAAACGTCTATTTTAATACAACAAAGACACTATGATTCTTTATAACTGTTTAAGGGGTCAGGAGAAGCTTTCTATTTTAAGTCTTTTATGGTTCCTTGAACTATTCCAGATGTTTACAGTGAGAAGACGTATATAATAATAGCGCTATGCCATTCTTGAAAGTGTATTTATTTATGTATTTACAGATCTTTACAGGTCCCATAAGGTCAAAACTGATGGGCAAAAAAACATTTTATTGTCTCAGTAAGTACAAGTTTATTTTATGGCACCTTTGGATTTCATCTGGGATAAGCTGAGGAGGTAAAACGAAGGAGAATGCTGAAGAGACAAAGGTTGTTAGTGCTGTGGTAATCACAGTTCTGAACACCAAGAGGCCTCTACGTTCAACTATACATCCACTTATATGTTTGACTTTTTTATTGCTGTAATTGGATGACACAAGTCCACAATGTTAGCCTTTCCCCCTGACGGCTGCATGGAAAACTCCCAAATCTGGACACAGAACCACCTCCACATTTAGCTCGTTCTGCATATGGAGCATTGTTGTTCATGAATATTTTATTAAGCCCTCTGAAGTGGTGTGTAAAGTTCAGTTGTTGAATTAGACAATAGAGTGTTTTCCACTAATCTTCCTATTAAAGCCGTGAACATATTTCCGCAAAGAAAAACATAACCTTTTGAGAGATGTGGTTCCAGGTCTGAACAGTGACGGCACTCTGACACTTGACCTAAGCAAACAGACAGAAAACCTATAGCAACAAGCCATTTCTGTGTCAAATCAGCTTTAAGAAAATCCTTTCATGATCTGATAAAATAATCCAAGATGACATATTTACCAGTAGATATCCTGCCTACGACTGAAATAGCAGCATGTTGGCATTTTGAATAGACTGTGGGAACATGCGAAGTAGAATGGGAACAAACTGCTATAGCTGTGCTTCAGAAAATTGAACATGGAGGTTATAATTTATGTTAATAATTTCAAATAACAGGACTGTGACTAAAAATGGATAATAGCTGTATGTTTCTATGTGGGTGAAGTGAGCATGGCAGCTGCTGCATGTGTTACCTGTTATTTGATGCATATGAACTTTTCTGTACACTGAGTTATCTTACTGTTGCTTTGCTCGTTTACGGAAGCATGAGTGTATACATATTTTGTCTTAACAAACATACATAAGGGTATTAATATCAGCATAACACAAGCCATGATGCAGCTTTATAGTATTTAATTGGCATAATTCAGACCGCACCGGCACGTAAAATTAAGAGGGGTCTTTGAATCAGCAAAGTGCTTGTAATGTAATAAGCACTCTCTTCTAAATGGAGCCTTGACTCCATTTAAAAGAGGGCAGAAAATATGTGTGCACTCTTGCTTAAGGCTTTCATCTTGCATATAAATCACTCCAGCTGAAAGTGGGTGTTTGAGCACCACAGATTTCAGGTCTTGGGGCGCGCACTGTATCACCGGCCAAGGCTGCATTAATGACAGTGCTGCACCATGACTGCATGAAGCAAATTAAACCAATTCCAAATATTCTCAGAGTGGATAAAATGTTGAAACGGAAGCTTTTTTCAGCTGATTTAGAAGGCTTATGCGCACTTCTCTCTTTCTCTCCTCTTCTTCTGGTTTCTCTTTAGATACCGCGGCAGCTGAGTGCTCTAACATTGTACAGGTATGAGCAGTCGGTTCTGGATTACTGCCAAGCCCACCTGTCGCTGCACCTCAACATGGGCACGGAGCCCTCCACTCAGGCACTGGGAGGACCGAGGCCGGCCGGGTACCACCCCCACCTGATAGCTGCCCTCCCCTCCGAGCCTGTGCTGCCTTGCCCCCAGACCCACTCCCTCCATCAGTGAGCTGAGCCCACTGTGACTCTGTCTGTGAACCTGCGCCTGTACGTCTGCTGTACAGAGTCACCGGACCTCCAATCAAACACAATCTGTGTGGGAAGGAATCTGGACTTGAAAAGAAGTAAAGAAGACTATTAATCTGCAGCCAAGCATCCTGGACCCTGGGTAATAAAAATGAAAATATATCTCAGTGGAAATAACGGGGTGCAGCAGTATTGATTACGGAGCTTCTACCTGACCCTAAATGTCCTCAATTTAGTCAAGGAAGCTGTACAACAGCTTGACTTTCCACATTCTGCTCTGCCTCTTGAGGAGTATTAAGGATAATAAGTTAATGATTTGTTAATCTTATTAAACTCATTTCCTTGACTTTTCCTCAAATGGGCACCTCTGCTGCGTCAGGAAAATCAATCACATGCAAAATGCTACAAACAGAGCAGGGAAACAGCATGATAAGCAAATGAGTAGCAGAACAAATGAAAGATTAGCCAAGCTAAAAGGGTTTCTGCTGCTGTTTCTGATCGCGCTGTCAGTCAGAGGTCTTTCTCTAACTCATGTCCCTGTAGCATTTCCATCTGCAGAAATGAACAGCTCCAGTGACTTTCCCCAAAACAACACAAGTCAGAAAATAATGGACAGTTATTTGTCACTTAAAATGTACAGCCTACACATCTTGCCAGCGGTAAGTTTAATTTACATGGTGACTTTTCTTTTCCTTAATGATTTGTGATGTTGATCACGTTATAATTCATTTGATTGAGCTGAGAAATAAACAGATGAAAAATAGACACAGTGTACAGATCTTGGAGCACAGGGACATTTGCATATTTACTTTTTAATCATCCATTTAAAGAACTTTTGTTGTTATGGGTTTTTGTTTGAAAGTGTGCTCATCCAACAATTAAATGATTGTGCTTTTCAGTCACACTCATAAATCCATGTGTGTGTACAATATAATATATGGTAAATAAACTGTGGTAAATGATTCATTCATCACCATCAGAGGGATCAACCTAAACTACTGTTGGCTGTATTTAAACAGCTGCGTAGGGGGTTGACACAGCAGCGAAGGGTTAATAATGATGTCTGGTTTTTTGGCCAAGTGATCATCATCATTATGGTAACTCTCACTCTATTTTCTTCTCTTGTGACTGTGTGTGACCGTTATCTGACGTAATACAGACTCTCAGAGCTTGGCTTGTGGACTTCTAACTCTTTTGTTGCTTCCTGGAAAGGAAAACTTGTAAACAAACCAACACCCAATTATGGTCCTGGATATTAATAGACATCAGCTCTACATTTTCCCCACACAAACAGTGTGTCATTAAAATGGTGAAATGTGGCATAATTGGAACATTTTGTCAGTTGGGAATTGTGTATCACTGACTGGCTTTTTGCAATATTGATTTAGTTCAAAAAATATTTTTTTTAACATGTTATACAACAAATTGAACTGTCAGAGAATATTATATTTATTTGGTAACACTTGAGGTGCACATCTTAACCTTTAACTAGTTTATCAGCATAGATATTAGCACACTAGGTATTTATTACTCCCTTTAAAGCACATATTGTTGCCTTATTCTCCATGATCATATTCTACAACTAGCAAATCATAATCCAACTGTTTCCCCTCTGTAATCTCTAAATTACTGCTCATTGATATTGTGTAAGCTGTTGTACATAGATTATGATCTTGATTTAAACGTGTGGGACCTATATGTGAGTAGTAGAAATATTTTACCTTTTATTACATAATGCTATTGTGTTTATGACCTGAATGCTCTTCTTCTTCTCATATATATACATTATTGCAGAATTTGGCAGCAATTGAATGTTTTATGGTCTTGTTTTGTTTTTTGTGTGAACCCTTGGAAAAATAACTGCAGCTTAAGTCCATAAAGAAGCAAACAACACTTGAAAATATCTTCTTATCTTCAATTCAAAACCTAAACACACATTGTATTGCATTTCCATAATAATGTATATAAAACTTACATTCCCCAGAATCTACATATATATTTTATTGGCTTATATGGGTACATTACGTTTCCAACTACTGCTCAAAACCTAAGAAATCCATGATTTATTCAATGTGATGGTTCATTAGACTTTGTTGGCTGTCAGTGCTGTCATATCCTATCTACTATGTTACAATAAGTATAATTAATTACAGCTGCTTACAGTTTCTTCACTCAGATTGGATAATATAACATGAATATACCTCACTAAACTTTATACGAATGAAACTGCAAACTCTTGTATTGAGTTTAGTAACTGAAGTGGTGGACGTACAGTTCATGGCTTTATTTTTTCATCTGAGAGATGTGTACCAGCATAAATTGCATATTGTGTGTTGTCTAACGTAAAGAATGATTTCATCCCTCTAAAGTGGAGTCTTGCCCCTATCTAATTCACTTCTTCATCCTAATAGCAATAGAATATGGTCATGCAAAATAAGACAGTATGTGCTTCATAATGATTAATACAAAGGTGATATGCCACAAATATCTAAATTAATTTGCACTAGTTAATAGTTAATATGTGCATTAACAAAGTGCTACAATTTATTTTTTATGTTTTATAAAAGATATTATTTTCCTTGTATTTTGTGGGTTTTTTGCACAATATTCTGTTGTATTTCAGGATCATGATCAAAATTGTATCAATTTTCAGCCATGTCTAAGCTCTAATCTGAATATTTTCAGCTTGATTGTGTAAAATCAGTCATCTGTCAAAGTAATCACACATGAAAGATGCATTGATTGTGTACAATTGCACACTTGTATCGCGCATTTTCAATGAATCCTCAATAACAGACGTTTTTAAATGCTTTGTCTGGTGTTCATCTGTTAAAAAAAAATAAGGCTATGTAGAAGATATATCTGCTTATGACAACACGTTCTGACACATGACAGATTCACGCTGCTGGAGGATTTAGTGCTCTACAGCCGCACACACGTTACAGTTTAACGACACTGATAGATTGCATACTGCACTCACTTCAAGTGTTTAGAGGAGTGCTGGGTAAGAGAATCAGGATGGGGAGGAGCAGCAGATGCAACAGAATAGCACTGACAACTGTGTGTTCACATGCATTTACACTAACAGGCTGATGACTCATGATACTTCAATCAATAACCACTTCTGGAGGAGTTCTGTCTCTACAACTTTACCCACAGTCCAAGAAAATAATTATCACCCACAGCACGTCTTAAATCAACAGTGTGACTCATAAACACAGTAGAGGTACAAGATATTTTCATTCGGGAGTTTGCCTAAACCAGGAGGGTTGATTGATGATTTTTACAGGTCACAAGATGATTTGGGGATGCGGGAAAGCTTTTCTAATCGAGAAGTGCTGTCATCTGAAGCCATGAAATGATTCAACCTATAATGAAAAATCTGACATAGCCTGAAAAACAAAAAATACATAACTGCTCACAATTTTGTGGATGAACGCTCATGTCATGTGGAGGTCATGACGGGGGGGAATCAGTTTTGTTTTTATAAGACCATGTGCACAACAGCAAGCTCACAATTCCTGATGGAGAATAACTGTTATTTGTATCCAAAACTATCCCCGGCTTAATTTTGAAGAAATGAAAAATGTCAAGGTAATGGCAGGAGATGTTTTTGGTTTGTTATTCACTTGACATTTTATCTATTTGGGCAACATCTTGGCCCTTCTGACAACATGTTGGCACTTTCTTGGAAAGCAGGCACAAGCTATTTTCTTTCTTTTTGAAGCTGTCAAAGTAAGCCAGACAATATAACACTTTATATTATCAGGGCTTAAAATCCTCTCATCCTTCATTCTGTTTTATTGATTTCATCCACTGGTCTTATTTTGGTGAGGTTCAAGGCATCATCTTGAGAGCTCTCTTCATTTACAAGACTCATAAAAGCACAATAAAAAAAAGGGTAGAGGAAGTTTAAAAAGTTGTGATACCAATTTCTTTTTATGTACTTTTTACACTTCTTTGCATACACCTATGGGTTGCAAATAACTCTATACTTACTCGAATTATCTAAAACCCAATAAAATCAGTGCAGATGTTTTTCTTTTCTTTTTTTTTTTTTATGCTTTTGGCACAGTCTAACCTATATTCCTCTTGTGGGTGCAGAGCAGTTGGCATAGCACAAATCGAGTAGGAATATTTGCCTTTTAAAACTCAAAACAGGTGTACGGTTCATCGGGAACTCTCGCTGTGAAAGGTATCCACGCTTTCATGTTAGGCTCTACTTCAGGCAGTGGCATATGTATCTTTCTGGAAACACACGGCTTTGTCTCAGCCTCCGACACACAGTTTTGTGGTGTATTTGAAGCCTTTCGATATAAGGTCAAGCTCAAGTTTCTGTCTGTCTTCGCCCGCCTGCGCCTCGCCCTGTCATTTCAGAGTTGTGTTGCAAATGCTTGCGGGCAGGGCAGCTGTGAATGCTCTTGATTTCCCTGGGGAGTTCCACTGCTGTTATGCCCACACTTTGAGATTACCTTTACCATCTCACAAGCCCAGTATGACACTAGAGCTGCTAGTTTATTTTTAAACTGTCTCTCGAATCACAAGGCAATCAACCACTTTCCTGATTCATTTCAGGGTCAAAGGTATAGCTACTTTTTTTTAATGTTCCTGTTTTTTGTCGGATTTTACATCGTTTCAGCCCTGCATTCATAATCAACCAGACAATCCTGTGTTTTACAAATTAGAGACTGTGATGCAAAGAGACAGCTATTCCCTGTACAAGCCAGTAATCTACTAGCCTGGCCAGCTATCCTGTTTCCTCAGTGTATTCAACATTAGCTACTTTTTTACACAGAGATCCTGGAAAAAAGGTGAGATAGTAATCCCATCTTTTTTTCCATCAGTGACTGAGTTACACAGCAAAGCCAAAGACGTAAAAGAGGTGAGACAGGCTGGACTTTTACACAGCAGACCAGTGTTTCGGAATCAAAGGGGTGGTGACCAGTGCTTATTTTTAATCTCCTCGGTGTGAGAGAGACAGCGGACCGGGGTGCATATAGAGGCATATAGAGGCCTACCACACTCAGCTTCATGTCTGTCTCTCCAGTACTGGGGATTGCTATCATCAAAATGTTACACCTTGGTTGCAGAACAAGATGTGTTCCTTTTACACAGCGTGATCCCACCTTTATCATGGCTCTGTTACTACCTCCCAAGGCATTACAAAGTCGCAATAAAGGCAAGACCAAGTAATTCCACCAGTGCATTTACACAGACGTTATTACAAAAAAATGACCAAAAATTCCCGTGGCAGAAGTGCTGTATAAAAGGGGCTACTGAGAAAACAGTCTGGAACTGCTCCATTCGCTCTTGATTATGCCCGATCTATTTTATACCAGGCCAATCACAAGTCTTGGGAGTGGGTGTTTCACAATGTGTCATACACACTGACTTATTTTTGTTGTGGAAAAAAAGCCAGTTCCAAGTCCACAAATCTCTTCACAACTGTTGTCGGTTGTTTGATTAAAAATTAAGTGTTGAATTACAGATTACACCATATATTCTTAAGTTTGTCTGACAAAAGTTTCACTTATCTGTGATTGGTTTTTTCGGCACCTGTTAGTCTCGCCTTCATATTGGGATTCTAGTCCTGCAATTCCAGACCATTTTTTTCGGTATTGAATACGCTTAGGAAAGGAACTTAGGCTAGGCTAGTAATCTAGTCCACAGTGCCATTGTTTAGCCGCTGTCATCTGGTTATGCAGAAACACAGTCTTAATTAAAAAAAATACATCTTCATCACTTCAAGTAATAATAAGAAATTCACATGAGGATGTCAGTATTATTGGATGAAGGTTTAATATCTGAATCCAATATGCAACACTGGCTTTTCTTTGATTCCACAGATTTCCTGAAGAGAATGAGGTCTCAGCAAAACACAATTGGGAAAAGACATGCTGAGGCACTAAAAACGGGGTTAATGCAGGATGATGTTTGAGTGAATACATGTCAAGAGGGAATGGAAATGCACGTCCTTCTGTAAAAAATGCCAATAAACAATGAAATTAAGTTTAAAATCTCAGTAACAGTAGCCAGAGCTTTTTCAGCAACTGTCTCTGCTGTCGAAGCCGGAGCCTGAAAGGAGGGATAATGTGTGGCCGGGTGCTGCTATTTAAATAGTTTCAGAATCCATCTCCTTCAATGCCACATTCACTGTTGAAAATACAAATCAATAATGGTAAATAGCACCATAGTTAAGCCGGTATTGTGCTCTGTGGATTGCATTAAAGGCTGAATGCCACTCAACTTACCAGACACATGCTCAGTGCAGGATTATAGTCTCACTAGACGCTGTATGTTAAAAATTCTCCACCAAACCATCCTCATTGCACAAATGTAGTTTCACATTTAGCTGCAGTTCAGATAAAAGGTAACCGGGTGGGCTTGCTTGAAGGGTTCTGGTGAAAATATTCCTCGGTGGCGTCTATGCCGACTCCAGATACAGTCAAAAATAGGTCATTGTCGATGCTGTAAAGCTCAAATATATGAGGAATAATTCAATAATATGTGCACTAAAGTGGAAAAAGACTGGTATCAAGAAGCTGTCAATCATTTTTCATTAAAGACCTTTTTTAGCATTAGACTTCATATTCCTGTAGAGATTTGTGTAATTTTATTGTTCCCCAGGGTACTAAATTTCTGGTTAGTCTCTCTTGCATAATAATTACATTGGTCACCATGCACTGCTCAGTGCACAGATTGGTATTTGTGCTGAGGAAAAAGGTTGCTAGGCAATCCAGTGAGATCTAAGAAAAGGTCTGTATGAGATGTGGCGAAGACAGAGAGTTGGCAGTTGCTGGGTAAATTGCAAGTAGACAATCAAAGTCATATCACACTGAGCTGGAAAGTAGAATGAGGGGAGCAAGCTGCTGAATGAAGTTGTTTACCTCCTGTCCGCATGCTCAGCAGCAAGTGGTTGGCATCAACAGGCGACATGAACAATTAAGAACACTTCATAAATTAGCCAGAGATTGATTATGTTAGTTTAAACACAAAAAAAGGGAAAGAAATGCTTGAAATTCATCACACCTTATTGAGGATGTAACAAGCTTATATCCATGAGTGACTTAGAAAAGCTGTGGCTCTGAGCTAAGTGCTTTGATTTTGAGTGGGACAAGAGAAGGAGGTGGCATAATTGGGTTCACACTCTGTGGAGTCTCTGTGACTCCCCCAACCCTCCTCTCACAGGCATCTACAAGAGAAACCGCAGAATAAATAATGGACTGTTGATGAAACAGCACAAATGTCTTAGCACTCGACCACGTTGAGCCACTGACATGGCACGTCGGGGCAGATTGAATTTAGCTGTCGTTCAACTTAATACACAGGTGTGGCAGTGTGCCCTATGGAGTGTGGGGGGATTTATGGCTGGGAAGACTGTAGCTGTCATGTCCCTGCAGCAGCTCCACCACCACCACTGCTCAGCATCTCTGCCAAGGCGCAGTTTACTCTGCCAGCACTGCCCTTGCATCCCAATGAGCAGCATGCAGGAAACGGCTAATGTTACAGCCTCTCGTCATGTATCCTGGGATATGAGCTCAATTAACTCAACATAAGCACTGTCAGTGGGGATGAAAACAGATACAGGCCTCGGTGTGTCCATAATTACAATCTATGAAAGCAGTGAAAAGGAGTAACGGATCGATGTGATTGATAGATGTGATGCGATATTTCTTTGTTTCACACCTCTCTTTTTTTTTGCTTGTAATCCATCTTTTAGTGACTGTAGGCACCGACGAGGGCATTAGGGGTGATCGCAGGAGCCAGGAATAAAACCGTGCACATCCACAAGACGCTCCATCAATTTTAGCTTGCTACACTGATTTACATCGCCTGGCAGAAGGCAATTCATGACTTGTGGAAATCCAGCATTTTTCTCCCTATTTTTCCACATGACTGGGAATCTATCATCAGGCAGATCTAATCAACCACTTCTAGAAAGGCGACTGGAAAGATCTCTTCTGATCATGTTTAATCATCCGGCTTGCACGTTTAATCAGTTATTTATTAGAATACAGAAGCTGAAGCTGGTTTAATGAAAACAGGATGTGTTGCTTTTAGAGTTTGCGTTGATTGACGGTTAGAGGAGCTACAGCATGAAGCTGTTTTGTAACTGGCGGCGTCTCACCCATGTGGGTTATCTCTTTAGGTTACAAACAAACACCTGGCATGAGGGAAATCCATTAAACAGATCTGTGCAGGGTACAACACCACTCATGTCTGGTGATCTGTATCATTTTAAGCTGCTCTATGCAATTCCTCCTGTTGAAACAGATCCATTTTCAACATCTTTGTGTATTTCCAGCAGGTTGGTGACACAATACATAATACATCCAAAGAGCAGTAATGAATTTTCAGCAGTTGTATAATGGTTTTGTTGCACATTCACATGTTAACTATTGTCAGACTGACTCCATAACAACATTCTAAATAAATGCAATTTGGAAATAAAACAATTTTACTTAGCAATTGAAATGTAGTCTATTTAAAACTACTATTGAACATATATTTTTGTGATGTCTGCTTGGATTTGTGCATCTCAGAATATGAAGCTGTTTTCATTCCCTCCATTTTCCAGTTCTTTTCACATTACTCACCAAATTAATCTACAGCTAATCTCCTGTTGCTCTGTTATGTTAACAAGAGTTGCACAATTAATTTAGGAACATTTAAACATATAAAAAGGATTGTAAACAACCAAATGTGGCTGGAAATGATTGTTTTAATTGCTGTTAAGTTTAGCCATTATGGCTTGCGGATCATATATCTGTAGCGCCATCCCAGGAATACAAATGTTGCAGTGTACTGTGGGAAGAAATGAGCTTTCCTTAAAGAGACTGTTTAATAGTTGTTTTCTCATCTGTCTTTTAGAGTCTTTAGATGCTGGAGTGTGCTGTTTGTGTGTAAAGCCCGGGGGCATCCTGTGTACTGCAATGAACTGATTTATTAAATTGTTTGCCTCACAGCAGCCACAAATATCCCCCATATTACTGGGGAGCTGGAGACTGTTGACTGGTGCATCGGTGCCACAAAATGATGAATTACATCAAGAGCAGCCAAGTAAGATCCTTTGCACATGAACAGAGTCTGACACAAAAACACTTGAATTCATGATATGCAGCACTGATAAAAGAACACCTTTAAGATGTAAGTATATGGGTATTTCTTCATATCTAATATCTAATAACTCTTTATAGATATTGTGATCTTCTTCTTTTACCTTTAACATGCAATTTTCTTTGTCTCTAAATAAAAGTATCTATATAAACATGTGTGTTGAGTGGATTTTTTCATCTGCAGCCCCGGAGGTCTCTGGTAAGGTTCTGCTATAAGAAATGTAAACAAATACAGCAAAGCACTCAAAGCGGAAAATATAGAGTGGCAAGAAAATAAATCCACAAACCACATATTTGCAAATTTGGCAAATAAACTGATCATCTTTACTTTAGTAAGCAGCGTCTTTGAAAAACAAGCATTCATTTCCCAAAAGAGGTCTTAATAAATGTGGGCAGAAAAGGGTGAGATGGAGCCATATGTTGTCTCCTATAGTGTGAAAAAAAGAGACAAACACATCTGTTTGACTTAGTGTTTTGTTTAGCGTAACACTAAGAGCCAACATACCCAAACAAACAGCACTGCATTTATAACTCTAAGATTAACTATAAGACCAAAGATTAAAGGATAAAATAATCTGTAGCATTGTTTTATCACATGTAAGATTTACTCCATGTGTACGGTTACATAATAAATAACAAAGACTAAATGAATGATGCTGTAGTCTGATGCCCTCTCTATATATAATCTATGTTTGTCTAGTAGATCTGCCAGCAGATAACATTTATCCACCGCTGGTTTTCAATTGTGCATTACTATGTTATAAATAAAATACTGAACCCCATAGTTTGTAAATTTACCCAAATTTTACATAAAATATTATCATCCCAGATTTAAAATATGGGCAGTTACATGTATAACCTCGACATATAAAGGGGGAAATTTACTTCCATTGGTGTGTGCTGACTCTCACACTGTTTAAGGCAGGGGTCTCAAATATGCAGCCCAGGGGCCAAATGCGGCCCACCAAAGGGTCCGATCTGGCCCACAGGAGGAATTTAATGCAAAAATTACACTGAAGGTATTAATCACTTTAGTTCAGGTTCCACAAACAGACCAATTTAATCCCAAGTGGGTCAGATCAGTAAAATACGACCATCACAACCTAGAAATACTCACAACTTTTATGTCATTTTACATAAAAACAAACTATCATTTCACAAAAAAAATAACATGAACAAATATTAACATTTTGAAATATTCGAAGTGCAAGTTTACCAATATTCTACCTGCTATTAAATGTTTATATATTTGTAGATCCACTGTGATCTGTAAAAGATAAACTAAGATGTAATATTGTTAAAATTGAACTTTGTTTT
>JAPTGZ010000028.1:18939070-18951156 GCA_029814645.1 Fowleria isostigma | reverse complement strand
CCAAATTCTCTGAAACGCCTTTGGAGACGGCTTATGGTAGAGAAATGAACATTCAATTCATGAGCAACAGCTCTGGCTGACATTCCCGCTGTCAGCATGCCAATTGCACACTCCCTCATATTGGGATATTAACCCACTGGCTGCCCATAACTGCAACCAATGGCAGGAGCGAAGGCGGTCAGGGCCCCAAGGTTCAAAGTTTATTCTGAAGAAACTTTCCATAATGGTGGACATCATCAATCCCGTGTCCACTAAGCAAGAAACCATAACCCCACCCATGTCAACCTCAATGGTTGGGCATGATGCCATTAACCCAGAAATTTCACCTGCCTGTGAGCCAGTGAACTCCTCTTCTGAACTTTGGCCCCCTGGTTCAGAGGGCTTTCACTTCCCTGCAAGGGAGCAGGATGGGAGGGGCCAAATGTGGGACCTCCAGAAGATAATACTATTGCATGGTGGTCGACTGTTTGGCCTTGAAGGCTGTAGAAAGGCCACGGTCTGGGTCAGCTGGTTCAGCTGCTCTCGCTGGCGCTTGAGCAGGTTCATCACCTCACCCAGACCTGATGTTGAACCCCCTGGGGAAAGGGGAGAAGAACCCCTGACTTCATACTGCAGGCCATGCTCTCAAAAAGCCCAGTGAGCCACTCCCACTCCCATCTTAGGGCCTCAGCTTACACTTGCAGCAGATTCGCAGTCGGGTTATCACGGATGAACCATTTTAGGTCTTTACAGAAACCTCCATTAATAACATGCTCTGTGAACTGATCACGGAGCTGTGTAAGAGTATTCAGCACATTATCCGGTGCACATTGCTTCACTTGCTTCATTAGCATCATTAAGGCCAAGGAAAACTCCTGCAGAGTTTCTCCTGCCCTCTGGAGAAGAAGGCCTGTTGCAAGGTCACATGGCAGGGCACAGCCATAAAGTTCCCTTAGAATGTCCAAGATTTCGTCAGGATCTTCCCACTCTGCAGCTGGGTGAAATTTAATGTGGAGCATTGGTCAGGTATTCAAGGGGGATTAGTTCAAAAATTATTTTGCGCCAACCACTGACAGAAGGGATCTTGTCATTGACCCACTAAAGAAGAATATTTTTCCTTGCTGCAAATGTTAGAATATTAACCAATCTTCTGCCGGCTGTTTTTTTCACATATGTAGTTGGAAGACCAAGGATCAGGGACATGGGGTCCATTTTTATGTCAGTATGAAAAATGTTCTCCATTTCACATACAATTTCAAACCAATATCTTTGTAGTTTTTGACAAAACCAGAAACGATGAGCAATTCTAGTGTTTTATGTCAGGTACATGTACATGATTAATAAAATTACTGGTGTTAACTTATTTCAAGAGGGCTGAGTGTTACAAAACATGGAAGTCCAGAGTGATATTACCTCTGGTTTGGATTTACCTCAGTCTCCATCTTGCATACATAGTCCAAAGCAAATAAACACCAAAAACAACAAAGAATTGAAAATTCTAATCACCCATTCCTAAAATGTCTTACTTCTAAATAATTAACTGATGTTCTACGAGCTAAAAAATCCAAACTTTAAACATCCTGTTTAGAAAAACTTTAAATATTTCAGTAAATTAGTTAATTATTCCTCATACTAATGAATAAGACTTCTCTACAAATAATTCATCCACTTCTTGCTTTAACAGAATTTTGTATTTCAATTTAATTTCATCTGAGTTGGAGGACAACTGGATATTCACTGAGGATCAATTATCTGATTATATATTATGGCTAAATTTTAATGTAAGTCATTATGTACTTACTTTACAGGATTACCTCAAGATTTAAGATTAACTTTATAGTCCCACACTGTGAGAAACCTGTTATTGTGCTTTATGTGTAATCCTGTGCTGCATCCACATAAACCTTTTAAACATACATGAAGGACACAGCAGGATAATTACAAAGAACAAAGAAAACATACCTGAAATTACCTTTAACAAAAAAATGAACACACCATTAAATTAAATGCCTACATACACAATTATATTGAGGAAAAAATAGTCTGTTGTGATGTAAGAATTAAAATCCCGTGTTGTATTTTACATTCAGTCTGCAGCCACTTGAAAACCTTTACTTTCAGTGTTAACTGTTTCTGAAGTGACTTACATCATTAGCATGAGCAACAGTAATTACCCAAGAGATGTCGGTGCGTGCCGTGCAAAAACATTACACAAATGCACATCAAAGATGTTGTTAAATCCCCCTTTTTTTTTCTCTGTGTGTCCATACCAAATAGCCAATAATTGTGAAATTCTGTGATGTTTGTTCAGGTAGCTGTTAAAACAACGTGCTCCTCTTATGTAGATAGATTTCTTTTTTTTTTTTTTTTGTGCTGTTAATAATGGGGTGGTTTAACATTTTTGCATTAGACTTTTCCAAAAATGTGAACAGAAAATCAAATAGATGGTTCGAAAGGCTTCCTGCATGAGTAAATCAGCTGAAAAGAAAAGAAAAGAAAAACCACAGAGCTGATAATAGAGGATATTCAACCCAAGAGATGGAGACATTTTCTTTTGTGGATTCAAAGTTTAGTCACACAGTGCTGTAAATCAGTGGCTTACAAAGGAGACACCCCGCATAAAAAAACATAATAAAATTTCACTGCTGGTAAGCACATGTGTACACGGGTAAAGGTTTATCAATAAAGTAAAACATACATGCTGCTATGTCTAAGGAAAATAATCTAAATTGTCATTTCTTTTTGAGCACTGTTACATTACATTATCTATTAAAGATGTTCCTACACAAGCTGCACTGAACCTCTCACACCTGTCAGCTCCACAGATCTCCCACACAATCGCTGCGTTTGTCTGTCTGCCCTGAGTAACAGCTCATCAACGATGAGGCTCTGTGGACAGCTACCCCTCACACAAACACACAAAGAGCGGCAGCGAATCACCGCCTCCACTGCCACCCAGACCTATGCATATCCATCATAATTATGCACAGCAGGAATTGAAATAGCTCATCGTACTTCAGAGCAGAGGAGCATTGCACCAATTTCCCTGCACATATTACAGCACAACCAAAACAATGAACACAAAAACATCCACTTTGGTTATTTTTGTTTACTGTTTCTAACACGTGAAACACCTGAATTAAAAGCTAAATTTAAAAAAATTATGTATTTGTTTTTCCTACACTTTCTTTTCAAACGAACCAAAATCAACCCAAAAAGCTTCTTCATAACCATCTCCAACACGTTTCATCATAACATGTGTGGGATGTGTCGTGTATTCTGACATTTTTTCACTCATCTGAAGATGAATGCATCACTATTTAATGCTAGAGGCAAAACTTGTGATGTAATATTTTTGGTATAGTCATCTTGTGAACATACACTATATGGACAAAAGTAGCTTGTTGCAGTTTCCCCTTCTGACTTATTTGAAATATTCTCAGAATAAAAGTGTCCATATCATTTGTTGTCATAAAAATAATAATAATAATGCCAGTAAATATCAAAATAATATTTACTTTAAATTCTATTTTTTCTTCCTGAGTGAGAGCTGAAGAGGCCATTATTGATGTTTTGAAAGTAAAAAAATGTAATAGTGTAAACAAAATTAACCCTAAAGATTACATAAAAATGCTTATTGGATTAGTATATATTTGTTTATATTTATCTGCATTATATTGCTACATTTGCCATCATTTTGTAGCCCAGTGCCTTGTTAACAATCAAACACATTAATTCAATTTGTTCCAACATTTTAGTCCATAGAGACAAGAACAATCATATCACTTGGCATCCCATTCTTTCTGTAGATATAAAATACATAATTCTAAGATAATGAAGACACAAGAGTTCATATCTGAATGTGTTTATGCACTTAAGAAGTAATAATTATGAATATTATATTTATTTCTGCAATTAAATCACTCTAAATTTTCCACACTGGCCCTGTAATTCAGAAGAGAGCTGAATAAAATGCATTTCTTGTCATTATTTATTTATTTCAAAAGCATCAACTGAAAAATCTTGTGCCCAGAAAATCCTGAATATGTATATAGACCACGCAAACCCTTCTCCACCGTGTATTTATCATAACCTGTGAGGCTTACATCCCCCTTTCTGTGACATTTTTCAGTCATCTGAAGAACAGTTTCAAGCTGTGCTTCCTTGCCAATGTCGTATCCACTTTCTCAATTGCATCTGAGACAGAGTTGACCTATGGCCGCTATACATAAATCTCACCGGTGCCACGCAGGCTTATGTGGCCCTTCATGGAGTTTATGTTATGGGCTAAAAGGTAAAGACAGGACATTTTTGAAGACAAGACAAGAGGAAGGAATAGAAATGGCATTGCATAAAGTGGAAAAAAAAAAGAGTGTTTGAGCTGAAGTTGAAGTCTGTTTCTGTTGAACAATCTCATTTCATGTAGAATCCATTTACTTAATTATATCCCTTTGTAGTAATATCATTTGGAATGAAAATGAAGAAATGATTTGATTTACAGGCTTCACAGACCACCATCTCCACTTGTTTAAAGACCCCTCAGGTTTGTGTGTGTGTTTTCTGTGTTTTGTGTGTGTCGTACATGGCCTTAAATATGCAGCTGTTCGCTCTTTAGTACATGGGGTAACAGGATCAGTCTAGCGTAGACCAAATGCAGCTGTAGAAAATTTAATCAACCTGGATTTTCCTGTGTATGAGGAGATACTATGTGACTACAGCTCTATCAGGTTACACCCTGCAAGCCATAGTTTTAGATATTTGGTCATGGGGCATCACACAAAATACCAAGTAATGAGAAAGATGGATTATTTTTTTTTCTTGAAGATGGTATTAGACTCAATCTAATTTACAGCTAATCCATTTTGATATTTCTTTCAGTGAGAACCCAAGTGTTGCACGTGATGCAAGATTCAATAATCAGCGGCGTGCTTGTTTTCAATGTGACCAGGCCGTCGCCCTCTATGCCACAGTAAGTCTATCATAAAGGAAAATGCACAGTATGTTACATGATGTTACCGAAGGGACCAAGTAAAGGAAAAGGAAGGAAAGATGAGAATCATAAAGGTGAATCACATATCATAAAGTTTTTACTCCTTGAAAGTGGAAGGTTGGATGAAACTCCGGGGAGATTAAGTGAGATTAAAAATGCTTAATACCTGGCAGCTCATCATTGGGCAGCTTTCCATGAAGCGGTGACATGAAAGGTGACTTTGACACAAAGAGTGGAGCTGGTGATGGCACTCCAGTCAAGCTGGAGCATGATTTTTACCAGTTTCAGGGCAATAGCAGCTAAAAGACTGCAAAAGCTGTGGTCACTGACCTGCATTGGTTTATAAGCACATTATTTGCTTTGTAAAATTTACTGAGATCAAAACCTGCAGTTTTTTATTAATCTGACATATGACACATATTATTGTATGAGAGAAGAAATTACTGTAAGAAACAGCCCACTGATATTAATTAAGAGTTATGTAATTCTATTTTAGGAAAGCTGTTCCTAAAAAGAAAGTTAATATACCCATTGTGTCAAATGAAGATATAGTTTTCTTTGGCACAAATTAGTGTAATTAGGGTCATCGACAGAGCACAAGAGGAAATTTGCTACATCTGTGTCCTTCAAATGCCCCTTCTCCCTCGTGTGTGATACTTTAAATTAAGACCCACAGCAACAATGAATTTAAAAAATAGTTCCGTCTATTAAAACAGCACAGGCGCAAGTGGATGCATTTGACTGGATCCCGGTTCATTGTTATTTTTACTTAAAACAGTGACAGAAAATAATGACATCAAGTAATTAGGAACAAACTGATAAGCAAAGAAACTGAAACGATACAATAAAGCATTCATGTCCCATCTTCTTCCTATGTTATCTTTTTTATTCAAATAAGGAGAATGATTTTCTGGCACATCTGACAACCTCGCATAATATAAAAGTAATGATTTTCAGCTACATTTCATATTCATTATTCATATTAGACGTGTGTTTTTACATATAAAAAACGACCCATTGTTATTATGATTCCTGTTCCTGTAGACTCTTTTTTTTTTTTTTCTGGTCCCGTTCCAGTCACATGATGAATGGAAAAACTGACTCCCTTTCCCACGGGAATGACCCACAAGATTCGTGAAAAATTGTCAGCCTCCATAAAGTGCCTGTGAAATATGAGAAAGGATACCTCTGGGGTCCATGGGTACCTCTGTTTGCATCTTGTTTGTTTTGGTAACGTCAGTATGGTGCTGTTTTATATAGTGTAAGTTTTACAGTTTCTACTCATTTACACATAAAGTACTGGTTAATTTTTTTTACTTTAACTTAACTTAGAAACAAAACTCAAAACTTACATCTTCTAAATCTGAAAAGATGCTCCTTTATATCAACTGCCATCAGACTGTACAACAGCAGCTTGGCTTGAATTACATTATTATTGTTATTATTATTATTATTAATGTCACTTTTAGTTATTTTAACATTTTATGTTTTGGATTTCTGTTGTATTTGATGTCTCATGTCTTGCCTTGGAGGTCAATAAAGTTTATGTTATGTTATGTTATCTTATCTTATCTTATCTTATCTTACGTTGTTATGTTATGTTATGTTATGTTATGTTATGTTATGTTGTTATCTTATCTTATCATGTTAACTTATGTTATGTTAGGTTATGTTATGTTATCTTATCTTATCTTATCTTACGTTGTTATGTTATGTTATGTTATCTTATCTTATCTTATCTTACGTTGTTATGTTATGTTATCTTATCTTATCATGTTACCTTATGTTATGTTATGTTATGTTATCTTATTTTATCTTATCTTATCTTATCTTATCTTATCTTATCTTACGTTGTTATGTTATGTTATGTTATCTTATCTTACCTTAATGTATCTTATCGTATCTTACCTCAATGTATCTTATCTTACCTTAATGTATCTTATCGTACCTTATTGTATCTTATCTTATCTTATCTTATCTTATCTTATCTTATCTTATCTTATCTTATCTTATCTTATCCAAAACTTTAAATATTATGTCAAATGAAAATTTTTCAAAAATGATGCAATGATTCTGAATCTAATAAGCTCATATTTTTGTCCCAGTAGATCACATAAAACATTTCAAATGTTAACACTGAAAAAATGTAAGGAAAAAACAAAAGAGCTATTTTTTGGTTTTACTACAGTGCTATTTTAGGGCCCGAGAATCACAACCATTCTATTTTGAATTTATATTCTTTATTGACTGTATATGTTGAGCTATTTAAAGTCTCCAGAATTGTTGTCTTTTCTCCAGAGCCATACACCTTAAGGTTAATTGGTGACTAATTGGTCTGTGGCCATGAGAGTGAATGTCAGCGCTGTAATGAGCAGGCGACATGTCCAGAATGCACCTGCCTTCACCTGATGATGACAAGGACAGTCCACGGTACATCATGAATGCATGGTTTTGTAGATGCAGTTTTTTGAAGATTAGTGAACTCTCTGTGATGCTTTTTCTTTTTTTTTTTTAAACCTAATCATGTTACTGACCTGTTGCAAAAGGTCCCTTCAGAGTTTTTTTATACCTCTTTTTTAGTCTTTTCTCACATCCCAACTTTTTCGAGACACGCTGCCAAAAGTAAGTTCAATAACATCCTTCTTTTTTTTTTTCAAATGTTACATTTTCTCATTTTAAATATTTGACATGCTTTCTATGTACTATTGTGAATAAAATAACGGATTATGAGATTTTGTGAATCCTTGTTTTATTTTTACATTTTACACTGCATGCCAACTTTTTTGGAACTGGGGTTGTATTTGCTTAACTCATAAAGACCTAGTGTTACTTTTGTGGAAGTTTTCAAATATTTCTTCCCTCTATCCAATCTTTCTTAAGTGATTTATCAACATTTATTATAATATTATCCTGTATTTTGTGTTTTGTCATTGGCTGATCATGTAGACGTTCTTAAAAGCTCAGATCAATGTTGAATTTTCTTATATTAGAAACAGAGAAAACTGAAGAATAGTGACTTTTTCAATAAAATCTATTATTAACTGAAATAAATGAACATAAACCAAGTGTCCCCATTCACTGTCATTGATCCATCTCCTTGGGTTTTCCTGGTGAATCTATTTTGTAGAAGACAACGGTGTTTCCACGTTCACTTCAGAACCTCTGAACACCCAAATGGGTCATATCTGATGACCATGAATAGATGAAAAACTGCGTTATACCCTCTTTATTTTTACATGTATGAATAGGATTAGTGGATCAACAAGTATTAAACATTTTAGATCAATCAATTATTTTGGTGGATGTTTGGGTCTCTATGGGTTAATGTAATGATCTACTTCTAGCACAAAACCACTTGCCATAGAAATTCCACATAGGCACACAAATACTCATTTCCATAAATAAATCTTTACATTTATAGAGGAAATAATAAAATAAACAGTGAGCACTTTCATTACCATTGTAACAGTCAAACTAGCTGGTGTCCCCAAATGACAAGGACAGAAATATACAATTTCTGAGGTTTTGTCGGTTAGCAAGAAGAAGAAGGGACTGCTGACCTTGGTGGAGGTCTGCACTACATTACATTTAATTCTATAATAAATATTCATTTAAAACTATAATAAAAGCTATAAATTACCGATCACAGGGGCCGCGCCGGACTTTCACTTACTGTAAATGTTGACTCTGTCTTTTAAGGTTTCATTGACTTTGCTGCAGTGAGTCCATGTTCAATTTCTGGCACAGTAATGTTCCCTCGAATTAAATGGGTTTGCGAAATTGAGAATATAGGAAACCATTTTGGAGAGATAAAATTATTTTGGTACAGTGAGAGCAAAGTGTATATCCTTTTCTAAGTGATTTCCGGGGTACAAAAATCAATAGCCCTCTAGTTGCATTTCTGCCAAGTTGATGGAGGTGGTTGAGTACAGGTGCAAAGATAGATCAAGTTGGAAATCAATCAAATCCGAAACATTCCATTTGAAAGGCGAGAAATGTAGGGCAGTGAAGTGAGCAGGAGTCAATTTTGGAGCTCTGAAGGTTCAGTCATGTCAAAAAAGCATATGCCATCTTGTCTAAGAGGATAGAGGGGTTAGTTTTAAGTATCACAGGTTAAATTTCTTGAAATGTAGTCAGTCATGTCACCTGGGTGATGTCTAACACTCTACAAAATGATCTGAATTCTAATCTTTGGATTACTTTGTTCTTGGAAATAGGAAATTAAAATATTTCTAAGACAATAATACATTTAATCTACCTTAATCTACTTAGCCGGTAGGGTAGGTATCACCGGGTTTTAAGAGTATGTACTTTAACATCCCAAGCACTTAAACTGTCTCTAGTGGAAGTAGAGGGGTTTTTCTTTTTCTTTTTTACTTTTTCATTTCAGCCTCAAGTGAAAAGACAGATTGCTTTCCTTTCCTATTTTTTTTCCTCCCATTGTTTTGATGTATTTCAGGCAAGAATAATGCCTTACACTGTTGATTTCCTTTATCACTAGATGTGACCTTTCTGTGGGTTGAGGAAAAGAGCAACACTTACCTGTGAAATGTCACAATACTATCCTAGATGTCTTTGTGCTTGTATAGGTTGGAGAAAGAGAAAAATAAGGACAGGAAGTATTAAAGGAGCTATCCGTAGTATTTCTACTTTAAAATGTTCCGAAATTACAGAAAGTATCATCCGAGTTTTGGCAAAGAGGCCAATATGTTGGACTGCAGAGATACAAAGTCAATCCATTCACTCCAATAGGATGAGGATTTATGTGACCACTAGAGGGAGTAGTGAGTCACTCTGCTGATCTCTATGAATGGAAAACTGACACCACAGGGCCTGACCGAAACGTCAGAAAGAGATGAGATGAGATGAGATGAGATGAGAACTGCTAACAAATTTTAAAGTCAACGGGACTAATAAATTATTAATATTTTATTATAAATAACTAATAAACTAAGTATAATAGACTAATAAAATAACTACTTTTATCACAAAGTGATAAAAGCTCAAACATGCAAATGAAAATAATGAAATTTGATGCTGAAATGTCAGCATTTCTTCACATGGATGAGTTTGATTATGAGGCTTATGAAGGTATAAAATAATTATATGATGTTATTATCTTTGCTAAATTCACCATTTGTTAATCCGACTAATCTGACAAAACTGTGACAGTTCTGATCTTGTGTGGATGATTCTTAACAGATCTTTAGTGCAGATCAACAACACAAATTGTGCAGAAAAGGAATTGATTTGTGGTTTATTGTGGGCTGTTTTCTGTTTTAAAACAGAGCTACACTAAAAGAGCTGTAATGTAAACAATCAGCTGACACAGTAACCTACAAGATATGTGTTATGTTAAAAGGCTGTCAAAATAACTAGCTGCTAGTTTGTTAGATTTTTTTTATTTTAAGGAGAAAACACATTATCATAATGGAAATGTGTAGCATTAGGCACTGAATATTATACTTAAATGAATAAATGTATGATTTTGGTAGTTTTAAGAGTATTCTGATATGTGACCTCCCCCCTACTGTTTTATATAAATATATATATAAATAAATAAATAAATACACACACACACACACACACATTTATATATATAAATATATATATACTCCATTTGCCATACACCTAACATTACTAAGTGGATTCATCTCTATTTGTGTCTATCCAAGTGAGGAAAGCAAATGAAAAACAAATCACTGAATAATGAGAAATTATAATATTGATATGAGATACTGGTATAAAAAATACATATCATCTCAGGCAAATGAACTACTAAACTATGAACCTATAAAACTTAGATATAGTTTTGTGCTCACATCTAAATTATTTTTTCTCATTTTCATCCCCTCCTAAGAAATTTATCTACTTTATATACTTAATTGATTATTTAATCTTTTAAATTTTTCAGTGAAAAACAAGTATTTTTCTCCATTCTATCTCCTGACCTTGTAGGTATTCATAAAACCGCAGTGTAAATTCAGAGGTTATTTTATCAGAATGTACAAAGCTAAAGCAGATATGCCTTCTTTCATTAACTGAACATAAAAAAAAAAGTGTCTACAACCACTGTCATTTGTCAAACTACATGAGTTTTATGAGTGAATCAATGTTGCAGAAGATGATGGTGTTTCCATGATGGCTGCAGAGCCTCTGAATGTCCAAATGGGTCATATCTGTTGATGCTGATAAGCTGAGGAACTGCATTTCACCTGAATTATGCAAATGTATTGTCAGGACTAGTGGCTCATAAGTTATTAAATATTTTAAATCGGTAGATGCTTGTAGTTGCTGGTCGCTGGACAGGTCTTCGAGGATTAAAATACATGAGGTTGGATCAGTAAGTGCAGCTTAAAACCAATAACCAAAAATACAAATTTTGTTGAGTGTTACTTGGAAAATGCAGCACAACTTTTTTACATTCTAGGAAATATTGAAGGAGATAAGATGATTTTGTGAATATGGCCTCAGCTGCATGCCAGATGTCAGCGACTACCACTTAACTCCCGAGGTCACAGTAATTCAGCGGGTATGTACATGACAAGAACGGATAGCTGTTTGTGTGAGTAGCCATAATTGTGCCGATAGGAACCATTACCTGTCCTTCCCAGGTGAGATTATCAAGTCAATGGTCTTGAACTAATGACCGGAACATTGAGCCCAGACCTCTGCTAGCAGCTCTGAGCCGCTGTGGCAGAGAGGATACGAGGCGAAAATGAAGCACCAATCACCCTGCAGCTTCTGGGAGGAAACATATGAGCAAATCAGCAGCGTCAAAGTCCAGCCTGAGGAATAATGACTCGGTATCGCTTTAAATCACTTCATTACATAGTATGATTAAAGTAATGTTGAATCTTCAACAGCCTCCCTAATTAAACTTGAAATGCAAAGGAGTAGAATGCAAACAGTGGAAAAGGGAACATTAAAATATTTACTCAATGATTATTTTTTAACTCTACAAAGCAATGTCAGAAGGAGTATTCAGATCCATCACTTAAATAAAGTGCAAATACCTGCTCTGCATTTAACTTCAAGGTAAAGTCTCATCTCATCTCATCTCATCTTCTTCCGCTTATCCGGGACCGGGTCGCGGAGGCAACAGTCTAAGCAGGGA
>JAPTGZ010000028.1:18832111-18843887 GCA_029814645.1 Fowleria isostigma | reverse complement strand
CCAAAACTATATACCCCATACAGTGCTCAGCATAACTGAGTCCACCTCAACATATTTGTCACATAACCTTTAATTTTCTTTGAGAGTCAACATTTTCTATGGGACACTATACAACATATCATTTTCTCAGTTAAGGAAATGTTCTATAAAACTCAGCTTTGTCCAGATTTTTTTGAAACTGTGCTAATGTTCATCCATTCATTAAAATCTTACTTTTCAAAGGAGTTGTACTCATTTATGCTCAGTATTAAATGTGTAGAAAAACATGACCTCTGAAGGTGTCTGTGCATTACTTATTAAAAAATAAAAATAATGAAAATCAACTATAATGTACAATACTGTGCGAAAGTCCTTGTTCAACATAAGGTTTTCTGGTTTAGTGAAGTTATAATGACCACATACGTATACATTTCCCATCTCTGTATTAAGATACAGTCTTGATATATAGGAACTATGTACAGCAGGAAAAACTAAAGTTTCAGGAAAAACAGCTTCTATAAACCATAGTATTTGTATTTAGTGTGACCTCCCTTTGCACTTAACATCTATTAAACCCTTTTTTTTTTTTTTAGATATTATGAAATTTATTGCATTAATTTCCTGATGTTTCACACCAGGTTTCATTCAACACATGTCAGATGTTTCTAATTGTTTGTGCAGTTTTCTGTCATGGGGTCAGGGGTCACACTAAATGCTGACTTTAACTTTTACAACCCCTTACTTCAGTTTTTATGTATATTTTAAGCCTGTACACATAGTCCCTGTATTTTCTTGTTGTATCTCAATTAAAGAGAATGAGGTAGAGTACTGTAACTATAAAAATCTATTTGTGACAATATTTTTTTTGAGCTATTATTTTAACCCATAAGTACCAAGAATGACTTTTTATGAAAGTTCCAAAAAGAATTTTCACATGTAACCTTTCTTAAATGATTCATCACCATATATCATAATATTATCTTCTAGATTTTGCATTTTTCTCAGTAAAATTTTGGTATTCTGATACCTAATTTACTGATTATGTACTTTAATCATCATGATAAGATTATATTTGAGTGTTATTAAAATAAAAATAGAGAAAATGTAAGAAAAAAACATACTTTTTCAGCAAATCTATCATTAACTGGTCAGAAATCCAGTGTGTCCATCCATTGTCATTGACCTAACTCTATGGGCTTTACTGGTGAATCAATGTTGTAGAAGATGACGGTGTTTCTACAGTAACTATGGAGCCTCTGAATGTCCAAATGGGTCATATCTGATGACCTTGAGAAGATGAACAACTGTATTTTACACCAATTACTTACATGTATTGATAGGATTAGTGGACCTACAGGTATTAAACAGTATATTGAAGCCAAATTTTACCAGCACTGATAGTTTGTAAAGCAACATATCTGCAAAATAATTCTCCAAACTGATTTACCTGTCTGTTATTGTATGTAATATTACAAAAAGCAAAGAGGTTTCAGGGGTTTTTTTTTTAGTCAAAACATCTCCAGAGGATGCAGTAATCTCTATTTTTTTAGGCTTTTTTTTTCTCCATTTTCAGAAACCCAATTTGATTAATCACATAATTACACTGATTCATAGATACATTTGGACTTGTACTGTTGTAGATTTGTCTTTTATTTATCTGTCCCAATTTGTTAAATTCAGTTTGTTGTATCATATTACAACGTGTCATCAGCTTGTCAAGTTTGTTTGGGTTGGGGTTTTTGTTTTTGTTTTTTACAAAAAATGAGAGTGAAAGGCAAAAGGCGATTTGTGTGCAGGAGCTGTCTTTACTGATGTGAGCCTGATCTGTGAGGCTGGATTCCCTGCACCATGAAGGACAATGCAGTGGTGTGTGTCTGTGTGCGTCTGTGTGTGCATTTCCGACTTAGAATTTGCACAAGTCCTGTGTGTAGACATACAAAACAGCAGAAATAGGTGGAGAACTTTTTTTTTTTTTTTTTTAAAGGGAAACCTCACGGAGCAAATCTGATTAGTTCCCTCATCTCACATCGCTGTGTCTCGAGCTGAGATGAATAATAGAGCAAAGCTTGAACGCAAATGACTCTGCAGAAAACAAAATGGTGCGAACAATGCAATAATAGCCCTGGGGAGGGTTAAGCATAAAAATCAACCCAGGGACAACGCTTATTTAACACTGAAATTAAATGAGATTTTTATGGCAGCTGTGTTTTGAAAGTATGAATTTATTTTGCATTTTACTTCTGCTCTGTTTTGTATCAGGGAGTCATTTAGATACAGTATGGCTGTTTATAAATCATAGAAAGGATTTGATTTACAACAGACATTTACTTAACACAGCCTTGTTATATTAAATCAGTGACACAACGGGACTGATGAGCAACACACAAGTCAAGAACAACAGTTTGTCTCTGCTGTGTGTAAATAGGAATGGTTAATAGACATTCATTATAAAACAGGAATGTAATTGATTGCTTAATTATGTAATGGATATAATGGTTGTGTGATAGATTACTTGACTGTAGTTCAATGAGAAGCCACTATTAGTGCAATGGTGTTGCCATTTGTTTGTAAATTAGACAGTGGAAACACTTTATGCTCAGTCTGTTTGGTTAGAAACCTAATATATTAGACAACCATATGATTTCTTTAATTTCTTGTTCATTTAAATGATTGGTACACCTAAAGGTACATTTGTTTGGACAAATATATAGATAACAACAAAAATTTCTTATAAAAGTTTAATTTCAGAGTTGATATCTATCCATTTTCCATGGTTTTCTTGATAATAACCAAAAACACATACGTTCTTACATCAATATCTATGGCATTGTACTGACAAAAACAGTGCTGTCAGACATTCCAAGTTTTCTTTTCTGTCTGTTTTAGTCATATGATACACACAGGAGCTAGTACTTGATTGCATAGCCATTGTTTTTGATGACTTTTGATGGTTTAATCATTTTTTACGTGACTGTAGGTTCATTCATAGACAAGGACGTCAAAAACTTGTACTGGTTTTATTTCATTTCTAAATCACTGTTAATTTTATAAACTACATTTATCTTTAGACCCTAACTTGGTGACATTAGTTACAAGATTAATCAACTGTCATTGTGAAAATAGTCTGTAGCTATTTTCTAATCAGTTCGAGGAAAGTTTGTAAGAAAAGAAGTTGAAGTCTGCTTATTTACATCCCTTTGAGTATAACTTTGTAACTCCTCCATGACAGTAAATTGAATATCACTGGCTTGTGTAAAATTTAAGGATGTTGTCTTTTGCTTTTTCTCCTTTGAGAACCTGATATAAACCAAATAACTGATCAGTTAATCTAGAAAATGATGAACATTAGTTGACAATGAACATCTGTAGTTTCAGCCCTAGTTGACAGTCATGTTGTGATGCAGGCGTGAAATACTAACGATAATTATTGCGATATAATCATATATATATTTATAATCATAATAATGTTAATTTTTCATGGAGAAGAGTGGCTATGATTGTCATTATAATGTATATTATTATCATGAGGGTTTATTTTGTTCACTTTGTCAAAAAAAAAAAAACACCATGACATTTTTAAACTTTTTTTGTAATTAATAATATAATAATTTACTCATTTTATGCATATTCCTATATCACTGAAAAAATATTAGGCTGTTGTTACTATAATTGATTTGTAGGTTGTCTCTCTAGATGTATGTAAGTGTTTTTAAAATGTCTTAAAGAAAAGCATACACTAAATATTGTAAAAGTTAAAAAAAAAAAAAAAAACGTTTTTATGTAATTATCACCGTTATAACTTTTACATCATTACCATCTGGCTTTGCCTTTGATACCAATACCATCTTGTTGTTTCTGTTTGATAATAATAAACATGTAATGTTTTTTATGAATAGTTTAAAACCACACGTGTCAGTCATACATCGTCTTCATCTCATAACGATGTTGATTAATGTCTTATACATCACTTTCATCTTGTTGCATATTTTGCAAAATTTTCATTTTCTTTCATCAATGAGGTTGTTTTGTCTTGTAATGTCTTGTTCACATGTACTAAAAATAATCTCTTCTAAAGTCAGTTAGGTTTTTACATCATAATCATCTGACTTTGCCACTTTCTTTATGTTTTTTAAATTTTTTTCCATATAATATCTGTTATAATAATAATACATTTTATTTATAAGTGCTTTTCATGACACCCAAGGACATGACAACAGAGAATAAAAGACAATGCATAGAATACAAGATAAATACAATGAAGATAAAAAGCTATTTTAGTAAATAAAAATTAAGGGTTGGCGTACAGGAAAAGATGGAGAGCAATATTTAAGGCAGGAAAGCTATTCTGAAAAGGTGGGTTTTGAGTCTGGATTTAAAAGTGGGGAGAGGATGGATGGTGGGATGGAGTTTCAGAGGTGGGGAGTAGAGCTTTATTATGACTAATTTAAACCTACAAATAATGGTCTTCTACATTGTCTACCTCTACATACTACATACTAATACTTGTGCATTTGTTTCCCCATTCATCCAAATATGTAAGACTTGGCATATTTAACCTCTGATGCAGATCATTTAAATAATAATAAATAATTGTAGACCAGTGGAATTTAAGATCGTAAATGAATGTCTCTTACATAATTTTCATCTTATTTTGTCTATTATGTAATTTTTGTCTTGTCTTTTATAAGGGTGCTTCTATGAAACTCATCCTAATAACAGGACATAGAGGCTAAAAATTCAAACCAGATGTAGACTAATGTTATGAGGCCAGTTTGGAAACACTTTGGGTCTATTTTAAAAAAAAAAATATTTGCTGAGATTAAACAGAAACTATTTTTCAAATAAAACACATTTTTATATCTTTTAATTTTATTTTTTTATACAAAAAAATTGCATGTAACATGGTAAAAACATATTCAAAAATTACATGCTACTATTTTTTCAGATATCTTTTTACTGTCTCACAGGTACACTTTAGGAATTGAGATAATTATGCAAGGCAAAGCGTCTCACAAAAATGACCGCTGTTGTAAAACCATTCATGATTTATTTGTGTTTAAATGGACCAGTTCCACATGTAACACGAGTGGACATGATAGGTTACACATGAAACCTGGAATGAGACTGAGGTTCATGAAGAACCCATATGTCTGGGTTAGAAAAACCACAAGGATTGACACATTTAACGCAGTTTCTTTATTTATAGCGGTATATAAGATCATTTACAGACATGCTTTCCATATCAAATGCACTGACAACTAGGTAGCTTTTCATGTCTCAATTTTGGTCTTATTTTGGGTCCCAATATTTTATTAAAAATTCATTAATTTTGTGATGGCTTAGAGCAAGAGTATAATTATTATTATTATAATTTTTTTTGCATTTATCTGAGGTCATCATTAGATATGTTCTCAGGGGAAATATGTCTACATTTCTCTTTTATCATTGGAGCTAAATAGCTGGAAAAATGCCGGGTAGCAAAATAAACCCAGTTTCATAGAAGCACCCATAAAGGATTTATATCCAAAAATATCTGTTTGGTCTCCTCAACTTTCAATTGATGATTTTAATTAATTTTGACTGATATTGATGAATGAATGAATGAATGATATGGACATCATATTATTTTTGACCGTGTGGCTCTGTCCTGCTCCAAAGACCACAACAAACTGTGCTAAAAGCAATCAGTGACATCTTTGTTTTCCAGAGTTTGATTAATCTTTAGGAATAATAGAAGAAACTTCATGAGTGGAAACTTCACACATCTTTCATTCTTTCCAGGCACAAAAGAACGAATCTAACAGAAAGAAGAGGGAGCAGTATGATCGGAATCCATTCACACCTTAGGGGCAGCCTTGCCAAGCTGCGACCATTAGAACTTTTGTGCTATTGGTGAAAATGAGGTTTCTTTCGTACAAAAGGCTGTGAGGTCAATTGAAAAACCTCAGGACAACCGCTCAAGAGAGTCTGATAAAGATACACAGTGGAGACAGATGTTCTCAGCAGCTGATAAAATCCCACCTTATTGTAGAATCATGAGAGGTTTTTACACTTTGTTTTTATGTTTCACAATTAAAACGAACACTCAAACGCATCAACCCATCACATGCTTTTAAAACGAACCAGTAAATGCAGCTCAGGGCATATGATGGAAAGAACTCCGTTTTCAACACGACCCCAAAACACTTTAAAGCATCACAAGTGACAGGTACTGCAGTGGATGTCACAGTAAGTCACTTAATGCCTGAGGAGGTTATAATTCACTCTGACACTGAATCAGCGTTACAGGCCACTTCAGTAACAGCTGAAGTTAAACACACCACATCCTTAAGGGGAAAAAGAGCATCGGGTGCATCAGACTGACTATAAACAAAAAGGGCAAAGGAGTATAAACAGAGCACAAACATCCTCTGTCATTATGAAAAACTGAAGCATCAGGCATTAGTAAAGTGTCAGATTATCACGTTATGTTCCCAGTCTGCCTCAAATACGTCTTAGATTACATAATGTACTTAACAGAACCGTAACCAAAGCAGAATGGACACATCAAAGACTGACACATACACTAAAAATTTCTTCAGTTTAACGCAGTACTGTACAGAAAACTAAAATAAGAAAGCCAACCCATGCTTAAGATAATTTCCTCAAACTCTTTTTCAATAACACCTTCTGTAACTTACAAAAGGCTAAATAAAATACACACAAAAATATATAGATTGACATGTTTCAGTTACACCTGTAGCCTTCCTCAGAAGGGTCACTAATGTTCCTGTGATGTTACTGAGGACTGTATTTTTGGTAACATGTCAAGGTAAAGATAAACTTTTACTATCTGTCTGACAAATAAGAAACCCAGTCTATAGAGTTCTAGTGAACAGACTGATCCTAATTGGACACACAAAAATACACTACAAACCAATTAAAACTTTTCTGCATCACCACTTAGTTAATGATTAATTTAGTTGTTTTTGAGATCATTCATTAAGTCAATAGCAAAGACATAACATGACATGAATAATGATTGAACCTAGATGGACCACATGATGGATGGATGAGTAACACTCAGATTTGTTAACAAAACACATTTTACCATCATTTTGTGGATCTGTTCCAAAACTGAACTGCACATTCTGTTCCAAAAAATTATGGTTTGGGAATCTAACCAATTCATAAGTGAGCAGAAAAAAAATGAGACACACGTGTCCTTTGTTTGAACCAACATCATGACTTGATGGAAGCCTGAAGTACTGCAGCACTTCAGACAGATTCTCTCCTTTTGTGTCTAAAAATAAACCAGCCAAGCATTTTAGAGTTTCACCTTTTTTTTTTTGGAGCACATCATGCTTTATTTTTGAAGTTGTGGGGTTCTGCTACAAGGAGTCCTCTGCTCCTGGCTGTCCAGGCTTTAAGCTCAAGCTGCTGGCTCATTCGGATGTTTTGGCTCTTCTGTTTACACTAGTAAATCCCCATGCTGGAGTTTCTATGTCAGCCTTCCGCTCCGGGCCAGCCCCGTCACCCCCTCTTTTAGACAACACAGGAAACATAACATCAAACTAGGACAACGCTCCCAAGTCAAACACAGAGGAACCTCTCTAAGAACCTTTCACCTCGGAGCTTAAACCTAAACTGTGTTGTGTAGTAAACCTTGTCTTTCTCTTTATTTTTCAGTCTCAAGACTACCTTACAGAAAAAGCTGTCCAGCGACACAGTCGACTTGTCCGGTATCCCTTTATCCACTCGTGACGTTCGTCAAGTCGCCTTCTACCTCCAAAACAACAGAGACAGTGTGATGGCTGTGGACATCAGTTTCACTGAACTCCAAGATGAGAACCTGAGGCTTCTTCTGCCCCTTCTCGCCTCACTGCCCAAGCTCAGCACCCTGGCTCTCAACGGCAACCGCCTCACATTAGCTATACTCAAAGACCTCACAGAGATGCTGAAAGATCCCAAGAAGTTCTCCAGCTTGGCCTGGATAGACCTGGGCAACAATGTGGATATTTTCACCATGCCACAGCCACTGCTGGTCGCCTTGCGTCGGCGTTGTAGCCTGAAGAGCAGCCTGCCCACAATCTACGAGTACACAGAAGGCCAACCCTACTGCTACCACCTGGAGACGTCTATCGAGGAGCCCAGCCATTATGAGGAGGAAGAGGAGGAGGAGGAGGCGGAGGACGAGGAGGATGACATGGGGAACAAATTTGAGCTGGAGCCATGGGGTTTAGGGGAGAAGCAGCTCTCCAAAAACTTCACCCTTCACTACTGTGAGAGGTGATGGGGTATTTTTTTCTGAAGCTCTTTCAACTGTGGTTGAAATGTTGTCCCACAGCACTCCCTTACTTCCTTTGCCCTCTCGCCCTCACACCACGAGCCCAATCACCCTTTGAGGCATGAGGGAGACCAGTGCCCACATTGTGAAATTCTCGTCCCGACACGGCTACCAAGCTATTCCTAACCATCTCTGAGTTAACCCACACAAGATGACAGTGAAGTGACAGTCACGATGGCGGACTTACTGTGTTGGTGGATGGTGCTCTTGGGAATAAGGTGCGGTTTCATTGGAGGGAGGGCTGGAGGAGTTAATGAACCGGTGCTCTCTCTCTTTCTCTCTCTCTTTCTCTCTCTCTCTCTCTCTCTCTCTCTCCCTCTCTCTCTCTCTTCCCCCCTGTCTGTCTATCTCTATCTATTTCTCTCTCTTTCTGATAGTGGCAGCTGAGGAGCCAGTCCCAAGGAGATTTAGATCAGTTGGTTGGCTGAAGGAGCAGCATCCCGGCGGTAGCTCAAGTGGAACTAGAGTTAGTTTGGAAACAGTGGGTCCCTGTGGGTTCTCTACCAGGACTGAGACTATCTCTGGCAGGCAGGGCCTAGCTCCACATTGTGTGTTCTCTGTTAATCTCTCAACAAAAGCTATGACACAAGTTCAACAGACTATACAGCCGACGACCCATCACGTGATGCCGGCAAAACTGCTAGGTCAAGACTTTTTGCGTTTTCCCCCCCTTTCCAAATGTCCACTTGTGAATACCCACGCAGCCCTTGTGTAGATGTAAATGAGGACACAAAACATGGCTCTGTTGTGTTTCCACAGGCTATTTTTGTGCACTTTTGGTGAACAAAGCAATCTTAGAAGACAACAGGTAGGACTCAACAATGGATAGCTGTCACTGGTTGTTTTTGTACTTGCCTAAATGCTGATATTCACCTCTTTGTAATTATTGAACTATTGTAGTCATCACCACAGTGTTTCAGTGCATTTATACCACTACAGCCAGCCGTTAATATTAGTCTGAGCGGTGCCCAAACTGATTCTCAGTTGAGCTCTTCCTACTGCCGTTTATCTCTCCATTTACATTTATCGATGCTGTACTTCGGTGGTCCTGTGTTTGTTACGAGACACAGCCATGACTGTTATCTCTTGGTTATAGTCTCACTGACTATGAGTGGTCATATCTTTTAGTAGCATATAACAATTAAGTTAGACTGACCGAACCACTGCAATGCACTTTAAGACACTGTTCTTTTTATATTTTATTTTCCATAATATCTACTCTATATATGTTGTTTTTGACAGTAATATATTCGATGCTGAAACGGATGCATACCTCTCTATGGTTTAAAGATGACCAAGTGGTTTATGAATGTTAGAAGGAAAACAATCCTGCATCACCCAATATATAATAAATGTTTAAGTGTGTGTTCTCTGTGTTTCTAAGTGTTGTGTCTGATTATTAGTGTAATTATTTGTGTTATTGTTTTGGTGTTTTGTCTTTTGTCCGTCTCAGTAATTATAATAATGATTCTAATGACTATAAAACTGAGCACAGTGACCTCCTGCTCTAAGCGGATTCAGTTTTAAACCAAAAGGGGATGTGGCTGATGTGATGACACAGAAAAATGCTCTGTAAATGTAATTTCATCTGGCAACACTGTTAGAATCACAGCAAATTTTCATGTGAAATGCTGAACGAGGGAAAGCACTGAACCCTTGGTTTGTAGTTTATGTTCCGTGTGTTGACGTCAAACTCCTCATTGTTGTAGCCTGTGTGTATTTGTCTCATGCCAAACACTGACTGCCAATAAAAATCCTGATTTAAGCTGAGAGGTGATGTCTGGATTCATTTTGCTTTGAAGAGACCCTACGTTAAGACTTCAAATTGGGGCTTTAACATCTGGGTCACCAGCAGAACCAGGGGCTCAGGGGAACAAATAAACAGGATTTATTCATGCAGATTAGTCTGCAAATAGGGCAATATTAGAAATCAGGTCTGGCTGTGCTTTTTGGACTGGCTGTGGTGGTGCTGTACTTCTCAGCCAGCGGATCAGCTGTGAGCCTGTGCTGTCAGGGAAACATGAACCACCACCGTTTGCCAGCCAAAGACAGGATGCTCATTGGATGAGGTCTACCCATAATCCTCCCCTGGCAACCTTTTGTTCCTGCTGCCAGACATGGTAATGTGGCATTTTCAACAGGTGGTTCCTATAAGGTCACGGCACAGTGTGACAGTCACACCCCCTAAGGTCCAAATACCATGTGACAGGGCAGCAAAGCCCACCCTGAAAGACACCTGGATCTTATTATCTAACCTACTATTTTCAATAGTTATTTATTTCCATCTACTTATTTTTATATATATACAGTTTAATATAAAATAATAAAATGTTATTTTCATATTACTTTTGTGTGGCATCAACCTACAGGTCCAAGATGCTTCTAAGAAATTGTACAGTTTATTTCTCAAGAAAATCGGGACATGGTTTTCCTGTTTGTATGAGTCACGCTTTGATCTGATTATCCTGCTCCAGCTGCTGCATCCCCCAGAATAAAATAAGAAAGATTATTCATGAACAACAGCTCAGAAATCACACAGATTGTGGAAGATACATTCTGGCACACATGAGAGGTTCAAGTTCAGCAGCAATGACTTTGATTTGAAGGGACAGATCAGCTGAGGGCCATTAATGCCTTTTTCTAGACTGCAAACAGAGTTTTTATCATTGTTTTTTTTTTTTGTGTTTTGTTGTGGTTTTTTTTTTTTTTTTGGTCTTACAGTATTATTCCATTTAAAGTGTATTACTATTACTGTTAATATAAATACATATTATATTGATTGGGATTTGGCAGAAATTCAGTTTTTATATTCTGCTCTTCATAAATTGTTTCTATTGGTTTCATTGTAACTCAATCAGTGCTCATTGACCAAAATTTTCGCAAATGTTCATCGATCTCAGTGACCTAAAATGTTACTTGTGTGGGTGTAAGGACCAGATGTAAAAAAAAAAAAAATAGAAAATGAAATTAAAAAAAGGTTTTGCAAAATACCTGTGTATTAATGTGATATTAGTGATGACAGGACAAACATTTAAAAAAGAAACTTTTTCAGATTAAATTAGGACATTAAGAGAAAGTATCAATACAATTTTGATATTATTTCTCATAAATGTGACTGACTTTTAAGCAGTACTGAAGCTCTTATTCAACACATTTACAGCTTTAATCTCAGACAATATCAGTGAGATATTTTTATTCATATGTTACTGATTACTGAGAAAACTGGGGGGTTGTTCTTTTAAAATATGTACAGGTTTCCTCATCTCATCTCATCTTCTTCCGCTTATCCGGGACCGGGTCGCGGAGGCAACAGTCTAAGCAGGAATACCCAGACTTCCCTCTCCCCAGACACTTCCTCCAGCTCCTCAGGAGGAACCCCGAGGCGTTCCCAGGTCAGCCGAGAGACATAGTCTCTCCAGCGTGTCCTGGGTCTTCCCCGAGGTCTCCTCCCGACGGGACATGCCCTGAACA
>JAPTGZ010000028.1:18805719-18816629 GCA_029814645.1 Fowleria isostigma | reverse complement strand
AAAAAATAGATAATAGCAGTAAAATTAATGAGTTTTTCTGCCCCTTATGCACCTTTTTTTATTCACCACTTCTCCTTCAAACAATTATCTTGGTGTGATTTACATGTTTTATCACAATAAAAGTTTAGGCATGAAATTACGTGAAAATACAATATATTGACTTGTAAACGAGAGAATAGTGTGTGCCCCTTATTTAGCCTATGACCGCAGCATTCCTTTGGCTATAAAACACTATTTTATTGTCAAAAAAAGACCAAATGTCAAACTTCACAAGAGAAAAGCAGCACATGGTGAATAGTGGTGTGGTTGTTTCTGCACTTAAAAGGAAATGTCAGGAAAATAATCTCTTTGTTGCAGTTACGTTAAGAAGTATGACAATATCCTCAAATATTTCTGGTACGTATATCAGCTTGTGTTAAAAAAGAGATGTCAGAGGTTGTAACTGAAATTTGGTGAGTAACTACTGATATCTGTTTTGATAGCAGAGTTTGGGTCACTGTGCTCCCACATCTATTTCTAGAACTCTCCAAATCATGGTTATACAGATAGGGTTGGCATGTAAACAGGGTATACAGTATATATAATATATATAACAGGTATATATAGATACCATTCATCCAATTACAGGGAGAAACATTCAGTCCATTGGATAGGTGACTAAATTATAATGTTTCTACTACATGAGTTTTGTACAAGAAGTGCAGTCAGGTTCATCAGTCTCACCTATTGGGTAATCTCTGTCTTCACAACTTTGTTCCAATAAATCTTTTCCCTTGTAATACATAAATATGGGTGATTCTGGGAATTTTGGTATCAATTCAATATCAAGTGAATACAGGAGTAGTATCACCAATACTGATATTGATACCAGTATTTTTTACTTAAAATGTCATGATTACTGAAAAATGTTGTGATTTTTCCTTTAGTTCACTGATTATGATTATGGATAAACACAGGACAAAGATTTTAGTATTCTGGAATATTTACATTTACATATTTATTTTTTATACAACAATGTTCATAATATGCATGGTCCCTGTTAAAGAAACCAACAAAATAAAATAAACTTCAGAGGAAAGTTATAGTAGCAAGAAGCATACTGCTTACATTAGTAATCATAAGAATTAAATTGAATTGAATTAAACTGAGTCTATTGAAAAGTAGCAGAACAACCATCCAACATCTATTATAAATATCTGATTATAAATTAGACTGAAGAAGGTGATGATAGAAAACAGGTTTTTCAATAACAGGTGATATAAATAAAGAACACCTGATGGTAAAAAATGTAGATATTCTGTGAGATTTAAAGATGTGTGAGAAAAGAACAGAAGTTGTGTGTAAATATATGTATGTATGTATTTTTTTAAATATGACATGCTTCCTGTTGATTCCTATTGAAAATGCCTTTGAATTTATTATTTTGTTTATCTGTATTTTGTAAGTGTCTTTGTTATCATCATTATCATTATTATTGTTATTGTTTCTTTTGTTTTACATTCATAGTCCTAGCTCCTGAGGGATTACAAACTGGATCGATGGGGATTCTACTTCCAGGGATTTGGTGTGCAAACTTGTTGAGGTCTTTTTAAAAAAAATTTAACAAATTATCATTATTATTATTATTATTATTATTATTATTATTATTATTAACATTATTACTATTGATATTTTTCTTTAATTTATTTTATTTTAACTTTTTTGCGGCTTGGATTCGCCTCGGTAAACGTTTTATTGTGAAAAGCGTGACCGGATGTTGACTCGTCCATCTGTATGATAACTTGACCGTGGGTGGCTTCCCCTGGTGGGGCTTCAGTATTTACAACAATATTATCGGAAGCCCATCTATCCGACGCCGCTGTTCACCACAGACAGACAGACAGACAGACAAGGAGTCAGACGGTCGGTAGGACAACTTTGGTCTTATTTTTTCCCAGTTATACACCGATGGGTTTGTGCTCCAGTAAAGACTTCTTTTGTGCATTTTGGAAATATCTCCTATAATGTTGGCGAGTGATATCCGTCTACCTTGTGCACTGCAGTGGTGCGCAGCTTCGCCTGGAGAAACACCTGTGCGCCTCTCCTCTCCACTGGCCACAGTCATGAATGTTGAGTAGGTATGGATCCAAACCTGTGCACGAATCAACGCACCAAACATCCACGTATATGACATGACACGTGAGCTCGGTGATTGCTTGTTTACCGTATGGATACAGTTTCCACCACACGAGTATTTCTGCGCTTCAGTTTGGATGGCAGCTTGGCCCTGGTGGTGGAAGCTCCAGTGGAACCAACAAACACATTTAATGGCACCAGTGGAGTCTTGGAGGCTTAGGACTAGGGTCTGCGTGTGCGTGCGTTTTAGGTGGCTCTGGCTTTCATGGTTGGGTTTGATGGCCACAGTCAGTCTATCCTAAAAGCAGTGGGGGCGTCTTGATGCTGTCAGACAGGATGTAGGATATAGGGGAGGATCTATTGGAGCAGGATTACCCGACCATTTTTGGTGAGGGCGCATCGTGGAGTTCTGATCACAGTTGACGCATTGCACTCCTCGCGTTTTGGCTTCATTATTATTATATAATCACACTCATTTAATCCTTTTTTTTTTTCTTCTTTCATTTGGACAGCATACGATTCCACAGACTACCGCTCGCCCCCTCCCTCCTCCTCCTCCTCCTCCTCCTCCTCCTCCTCCTCCTGAGGATCCATTTATGCAGCTCCTGCTGAGCAACCTCTGAATGCCAATTATAATTGTGGGTGGTTATCAACACTGTTTACGTTTACATAATTCACTGTCCGTGCGTGAGCGTGTGCGTGATGCGCAACAATAAGAAAGAAAAGATTTGTGTTAACTGCAGCAATGTGCCCATGACTCATGGTTTTGTACAGTGCAGTACCAGGGGTGTGTGGATAGCTGGTTTCCAAATTGTCTTTAAAGGAGTGTGTGTATGTGTGTGAGTGAGAGTGAGAGAGAGAGAGAGAGAGAGTTTGTGTGTGAGCAGAGTGCAGTCATTTTGAAGTCCACAGTGTGTGGGTGAGTTCCAGCAGGTGTGTTTTATGTGTGGTGCATAGAGGATGGGTATTTTCTGTCAAACTGTGAGTAGGTAGATGTGTTCCACAGGCATAAAAAACAAGATCTGTATCACTCACTCTGCATGCAAAAACAGTCACAGTGAATAGAGTTTGGATCATATCAATTTGATGTCAGTGACAGCATCCTCTTCTCTGTTTACCCCTCTCTCCTCTCCTTCTGTCTTTGTTTTTCAGAGAACAGATAACCCTAAGGTGCACTGTCTGTCTGCATTTGTCTGAAAGAACAAGAAAGGGAGCAGCACAAATACCGCACAGCCAGACATCATGCAAGGAGAAACCTTTCCTCGTCGTTGCAGAGTGCTGAAATGTTAGGACTGAAGACAGTGTGTGTCAGATCAAATCAGCAGACTGTTTACATTAGGAGGGGTGATAAGAGCTGTTTGCCAGTAGACTCACTAACACCCCGTGTGTGGTTCAAGGCCCCTTTCATTTACGATCAAGAAAAGACGTGTTAACTGATCTTTCATCAGCACTTTTTTTCTGTGAGGTTCAGCAGTCCAGAAAACAGCCAAGATGGAGTGGTCACTGGAGAGTGTGAGGGAGATGGTGGCTGGAGGGATGCAGTCTATAAGGGAGTGTGAGATCTGTGCTTTTGCTATAGGCATGTGTGTTTTGCTGCTCTTTATGTGGTATTGTTATAGGGTGGGCCGAGAGCATGGCTCCAGCCCCCTTCGTGGGAGGTATCTGGCTGGGCCTGGCCGGATCGGAGGGGTGGTGGGGGGCTTTATGAGTTCAGACTGCCGTGGAAGGGGCAAAGGGAAGCATGGGTCCATGATGGAGGAGCAGAACGGCTTTGCTTTCTGCCAGTCGTCTGAGTGTTTCCGCTGTACCAGTGCTGGGGAGAGTCTGAACCAGAGGCTCTATCACAGTTTGCAGGATTATGCCAAGCGCTACACCTGGTCAGGCATGGGCAGGGTACATAAAGGAGTTCGTGACCAAGGCCGATACCTTAACAGCCGACCGACTATCCAGCGGCCTGAGGTCTTCTTCCTCCCCGACCTGCCCTCAGCACCTTTTTTCTCCCGGGAAGTACAGAGACATGATGTGGAGCTTCTGGAGCAGAGCTTCCCTGCCCTTCTGGCTGAGTTCGAGAGCATCTACCATCAACCTCCAGCCCGGAGCGGCTCCTCCCTCCCACCAGGGTGGAAAGTCAACAGCACTCCTCGTGGGCAGTGGTGGACTTACTATTTGGTCAATCAGGGGACCCCTTTGGTCCTTAATGTCAGGAGGTGTCCCCGGGCCTGGAGGGTCCTGGGCCAGCTGCGTACCTTCATCGCCAACAACGTGTTCGGAAACGCCTGCTTCTCTGTGCTGACTCCTGGAGCTCTGATCACTGAGCATTATGGTCCAACAAATGTCAGACTGCGCTGCCACCTGGGTAAGAGTGAAGTGCTTAGTGAACTGAAATTGATGCAATCACATGATGTCTCAGTGTGTATTCAGGCTCTTAACAGATCAGCAAGGGAGAGGCATGCCTGTGAATTCATCTGTTGTGGTATTTAGACTGAAAATCTGAATCCTCATGGGTCCTGATGACACATTGGCTTATGCTGAGATTGTTATTTTTTTTTACACAGCTCCACAGCTGTTATTCTATTTCCTGAGCTGTAGCCAGTAAATAAAGTTAATTTGTAAAGCACCTTTCACAGAGCACACTCCCAAAATTAAGATGAATAAAACTGAACAAAAGAACAAACGATTAAACAACAGAAATTACAGCGGTGGTCACATGGTCACTCAAAGTACTTCACAAAGATAATAGCTCCTTGAAATACAATCATAAAAACAGTAAAAATATCTGAGATATATGAGCATTTTAAGACATCCAGACATCATGGTTTGTATCCACTTGGAGAGTCTGTCCAATGAATTAAAAAAAAACAAAAAAAAACCAAACTGTTTTTATTGGGATTTTCTCACATACATGGTTTAAGAACATCAAGAAATCCTCCAGAAAGCCTTAATGAATGTGAATGAACATGTTGCTTTTCTCTGGCAGGTCTCAGAGTGCCTCCGTCCTGTGAGCTTGTCGTTGGTGGAGAGCCACAGTGCTGGTCTGAGGGCAGCTGTCTCCTTTTTGACGACTCCTTCCTCCACAGGGCCTTCCACGAGGGTAAGACGGGATTACAGCTCAATGTTTTGTAGCACCTTTGTTCATTCCTAGAGGGAGGATTGACCTAAAAACGGCATAAGCCAAGGCTGATTATTTCCTTGCCAAATATCACTGAAGAAACGTGCAGTGACTCTTTTCCATGACTGTGATGGAGTTGTAGTTTGGGGGTCTTTATTTTTTCCCTCTGTGTGTCCGTGCAGGCGGCGCTGAGGACGGCCCCAGGGTGGTCTTCATGGTGGACCTCTGGCACCCCAACGTGGCCGCCGCTGAGAGACAAGCGTTGGACTACATTTTTACTCCGGGCCGCTTAGAGGATAAGGAAGGGAAATAAGTGTGAGTGAGAAACCTTGTCCGAGCGAGAGACAAGAGGGCATTTAGGAAAGTGTTTGTAGGATTGGGGAGCAACTCTTTTTCTGCCTCCAGACCAGCTCTCATATTCACTGTGTACATATTCTCTGTCTCATATCCCCATAACTTTTCTTAGCAGCTGACAAAACATTGGGCCTCCCTTATCAGTCATGTTCATGCCTTGGCTGTACACTGTAGTTGTGTTCAATGCAGCCACGCTTGAAAGTATGAACTGAGTCAGTGCATGATTGTTCCATTTCATTACTGTGTATTGAAGTACCATGTTTTAGCCAATTATTTTAATGTTGAAGTGTTGAATGTTTAAAGAATTTGCAAAACATACATGACGTGACTGTATAGTAAACACTTTGCACACCAATCACTTCCCACCGAATATGTTTTTACCTTATTGAAAAGCGACACATCTAGCATACTTTTACCTTCTCTGAGCCATTTATCAACTAAAATAGTTTCAACAGAAGCTTGTATTAGTTGTACATTGTGGTTTCTGCGTGATACAGTTCAACAGCTGACAGAGTGCAGGGTACTTTATAGGCAAAATAAATTACGCTTACTGGGCCAAACTGTAACGTGTCACTCACTTGCTGTTATGTTTCTCAACATTCAGTGTAAAGGTTTTAAAGCTGCAGTGCTTGATAGTTTTTCAGCATCACTGGGCAAAAAAAAATCCCCTTCCCCTCAGCATACTGAAGTTGACATTCTACTCCTTGTCTGTGTTTTCAGGCTGTAGAAAATGTACCACCACCCCCATCCCCCGATGCAGGTTTTGTCTGATCACGGGCGTTTTCAGACAGATAAAAGGACTGTAATTACTAATAGTGGATCAGATTCTGTCAGACTACTCTGTGCCTTGATGCAGAAGCTTGGAAAAGTAGTTAAGTGGTTTGACTTTTCCATGACATGACACAATGACGGGTCATCTACAGTCACAGGAAAAATTATTAGACCATCAAAAGTCATCAAAAACAATGGTTATCCAATCAAGTATTAACTCCTGTGTGTATCATGTGACTAAAACAGACAGAAAAGAAAACATGGAATGCCTAAAAGCACTATTTTTATCAGTATAATGCCATGAATATTGATGTAAGAACTTATGTGTCCTTCGTTATTATCAAGAAAACCATGGAAAATTGATAAACTTTAAACTCTTATCAGCAATTCTTGTTGTTATCATTATATTTGTCTAAACAACTGTACCATTAGTTATACAAGCATTAAAATGACCCAGAAATTAAAGAAAACAAGGGTGGTCTAATAATTATTTCCATGACTGTATCTGTGTTTAGTTTTTTTGTTTGGACAAAGAGGAGAGAGCTCCATAAGGAAAGTGTGTGTTCTCAAATTCTAGCTTTTTTTCTTGTCATCGGACTTCAGCTCCTGCAGCTTTAAAAACAGGCTAAAATATTCATCATTATTATCACCAGCACATGAAGGCAAACCAACAAGATAAGAATTCAAGATGTTCCCATGTCACTGAATGAGACACAACAACATTATTATTAAAACTGTGTGTAAAGTATTGCTAGTATTACTTGCGGTCTGAAGAATTACTTGCAGTTCCTTTGACACCGACATTGTAAGGGCTAAGAATTTCAGCTTCTTGTATTTAATTTCGAGTCACACTTAATATTAAACACTGATTCAAATAATGATATGATTGTCTGTGCATTTGCACTTTTTACATTGCATAATCCAAAAAGGGGACTGCCTGTAGTCATGATAAAAAGCTATGGATGGATGGATGGATGGATGGATGACATCTCCTCTGATTGTTTATAGCTTTGGAAAAAATTGAGTTAACCTGTGATTTTTTTTTTTTTTTCTTTCTGTAGAAATTATTCAAAGTTTTAAATAATTACTTGATACATTACATTGTAAGATTTGTTGGTGATAAAATGAATTCAATAAATTATGCATAACACAAAATCTTGAAATGATAAAATTTCCAAAAGACCACAGACTAAAAGACCACATTTTTGAGACATCTTTATCATGTGTAATGGCTGCATGTACTCTAATGCCACTTTATCAGGCGCCTTTTGTTTGTACCAGGTGTACCTAATAAAGTGGCCAGTGCATTCAGGGATGCTCTTCTGCATACCTCAGCTGTAACCAGGGGTTAGTTGAGTTACTGTGGCCTTGTTATCAGCTAAAACCAGCCTGGCCACTCTCCTCTCCACTCTGTCATCAACAAGGCATATTTTCTCTTTCTCCAATCATCCTCTGTAAACCCTGGAGATGGTTGTATGTGAAAATCCCAGTAGGTCAGCAGTTTCAGAAATACTCACATCAGCTCATCTGGCACGAACAAACACGCCATGTTCAAAGTCACTTAATTCACCTTTTCGACACATTCAAAAACTCAGTTTGATCCTCATATATTCTGGTATCCTGGACCATGTCTACATGACTAAATGCATTGAGTTACCTTCATACAATTGTTATGTATTTGTGTTAATATGGAGTTAAATAGATGTACCTAATGAAGTGGCCATTGAGTGTATGTAAGGTTACGACAATCCAAGTAATTCATAACTTGACCAAAAGAAGAGAAGGGACATTTTGATGCTTCATGAAGAAGAGTTAAGAGACTTGGAATCAATAAAACAGCTTTTTATTAATAACTATAGTAGTATGTCTCCATCCAGGTTCCACAAGGCAAGAGGCAGAAAACATTTCAACATCATGTCACAGAGGTCTAATAATTATTTCCAAAACTGTATAAAAAAAAAACTCATAACACTAATGATAATAAGATTAGTGCTGTTAGCTTGTTGTTGGGTTACAGTTGTATTTGCTGTTGTAATAATGAACATGAGTCTGAGAGCAGATGAATCTGAGACTTGATGTTACATTTGCTCTGACAGATGCATAACTCTAATCCTAATTCTCCTTTGAGAATTAGTCTGATAATGCCAGACTAAGTAAGCACTGAAATAAATGCATCGAGTCAAGTAAAAAAAGGCCAATTTGTTGTTTTACGTCATAATTAAATGCCTTTATCTAGTGTGCTCATAGCTTTTCCATACTCTGAGATTCTGACTATACTAGATGTAAAAAGAGTGATGGGAAACCGCATTACAAAGTGAGTTATTTTGAAATTGCAGCCATTTTACAAGAGGGAAACTACATACTGTGCCTCACTGAAACTGTCTTTATTAATAGGAAGTCCAATGTAGACAGACAGATACGAATGAGTCAACATGCTATTAGCTATAACTGTACATTAATGCACAAGGTCAGTGTGTGGTCCAGTTCACTTTTTATTCCGCAACAATGCTCTGAAAACAATTATAGGCATTTTTAGCCACAGATCTGTTTAGATCATGAAAATAGACCTGTAGACATTAATAAATAGATGATTAATCTTTCATTAATGTTTCCAAGAACAGGAGTGTGTTTGCATAATGGAGAAAAAAAAACATTTATTTTACCAAACGCATAAAAACATAGCAGTCATGATGAATTAAATATGTTTTTATTATCAATTAAGTTAATTTCAGAATGGTTTCAATGAACAAAAAAATTGTACAATCTGTGCAGAGGTCAAAGAATACAAAATATTTTCCTTTTTCCACCTTTAGTACACTGTCAATGTAAAAAGTCATTAAATGTCAACTTAAAAAGGAATCTGTTCATGTTTTTAATCTTTTTAGACATAAAATAGCAAATAACAATGTAAGAAGAAAAGAAAATGCAAGAACAGAGAGTCACAGGACTCATTTTCTCAACATTCAGATGTCACAAACATAACATAGCATCAAATAAGTAGATAAAACAATGAAATTCCAATGGCAAAAGTGTGCACTATTTTGTGTTGGTTCACCGCTGTCAAATGTCAGTACATACAGGTTCATCATCAGATTTTTATTTTGATGATTAATGCACATTCATTCTAATCAGAACCACACATCCACCGGCTCCTTGTAAGACTGCCATGCAATAGTAACATCATAAAAGAGCATATTTCTTATCTCCCCTTTTACATCTATGATTCTTACAAGATAAACAGCTGCTACCCATATGTAAACTAAAAGTGCTTCAACAGTGTTTATGGACAAAAGGGATCAGTGACCATCATTCAAGCACTCACTGAACTGATTCATCCATTAGTGGTTTGATAACTGAGGTCCAATGTCAAACATGATCTGAATGTTTACAGACGCAGCTAATGTCTCTGTCACGACTCCTGGTGTGGTAGTTTATTGTGCTCCTCCTTTGAAAATCAATCCTGCTTTCACAAGACATGGTTAGATAAGCACATTTTTAGGTCCAACTGTGTGAGTCGGCCTGTGCTGTAACTGGAGAAGCGTTTTTGGTAAATTTACTAAACTCTTGTAATTTGGGTGTATTTGATATCAGGTTTGTATTTCTGTAAATAGAGTTGAGGTAATATCTGAATGGTTTGAGATGTTTTGAAATGATTGTCTTCAATGCTATAACTATTGTGTTGTCTTGATTTACAGGTGAAGTGAATGCATTTCATTCTCCATTCCTTCCACAAAACCAACCTTGAAATCATTTTGATAGAATAAATTTGTAGATTCTGTAAAATGTTTATGATGTATTATCTCTGTTGTTCTGTGATGTTTCTTTTTAACCACTGTAACTTTGCAATGCCATATGGTAACACTTATTATTATTATTAAAGCCACAATCCTTAATTCTTCAGCAGCACCTTATGAATATATGTGCACAAACGTTCCGATTTGTTGCAAGTGAAACGTAGTCTTCATTAGCTTTATTGGTCCGTTGCAATTCAACTTGCCTATCTATTCACTTCTAATGTTTACAAAAATATAATCATTTACAAGCTGTTTACAACATTGGACAACACTGACACTCACATTGAGCTGTCCATAATTAGGTTTAAAATTTAGAATGCTGTTTATCCACTTCAGAGTATGAAAAGTGTCATTCCCAAAGCATTTGCTTTACATATATATAAAAAAAAAAGTATATGGTGGGCAACCGTTTTGTTTACATTAGAATTAAGGATTTGTCCTTTAACACATTCTTGTGGGTTTTGAACAGCATTTCTGTACATTTAATAAATGGTCAACTTATTTAACCAGCTGTTGTCAGAAGTCTCACTTTTACACATACAGTTACTGAAAAAATTATTAGACCATCAGAAGTCATCAAAAACAATGGTTATGCAATCCAGTACTAACTCTGTGTGTATCATGTGACTGAAACCAACAGAAAAGAAAACATGGAATGCCTAAAAGCACTGTTTTTGACAGTACAATGCAATAGATATTGATGTAAGAACTTATGTGACTTTGGTTATTATCAAGAAAACCATGGAAAATGGATAGATATCAGCTCT
>JAPTGZ010000028.1:18779553-18794856 GCA_029814645.1 Fowleria isostigma | reverse complement strand
CTATACATGGAACATATACCTGAGGCACATGCACAGAGAAGTATCCATAGCGACTACAATTGAAATAGCAATTCCATAGAGTATTTCTTCAAAACTGACATTGAAGGGACCTAAAATTTAGAGTTCAATGTGCAAAATGACAAAAACATCATTTATTTTTTTTGTTTTTACCAGGAAAAGTCAAATCATAGATATTTGTAGTCCAGCCACAGGGTATTAAAACCTCCACTCTCATTTTTTGTTTTTTGTAAAAGGTTTGTTTTAAATAGTCCAGTCAAAGATGGAAATATAATAATAATAATAATAATAATAATAATAATCATCATCATTATTATTGTTATTATTATTTACTTGCTTATTTCTATAGTGCTTTTCTATTAATGCATGCTCAAAGTGTGTACAATGGATTCATTAGTCATTCACTCACACATTCACACTCTGGTGGTAGTAAACTACACCTGTAGCCACAGCTGCCCCGGGGCAGACTGATGGAAGCATGGCTACTAATCCACGCCTACAGCCCCTCCCACCACCACTGAACATCCATACACATTCATACACCAGTGTGAGTAGCAGCACTAGAGGCAAAGTGGGTGATGTGGCTTGCCCAAGGGCACAGCAGCGCATGATTAGGACAGAGTGGGCTTTGAACCACCAACATTTTTGGTTATTGGACTACCCACTCTAGTTCCTGAGCCGCATCTGCCCTAATAATAAATAATAATAAATAATTTGCAGATTTCTCATTAACCATTAAAAATAAACATTTGGCTGAGATGGTATATTATGGACTCGTTATAGGTGATTAGAGACAAGCATGTGATCAAATGTTTAATTTTGATTTGATGCTTCATTAACTACTGCCAACTTTTTTCCAGGTGGGTCTAAAGGAAGTAGAAGATATTCTAAGAGACGTCGACTTGAATGGGGATGGGCTTGTTGATTTTGAAGGTAAATTTTACTCCTACATGTTCAGAGCACATTACAGAGTTTTAAACACCTGTACTTTATGACTGTTCTCCTCTCATTTCACAGAGTTTGTACGAATGATGTCTCGCTAGGATCCTAAAATGACGGGTCCTGAATGTGAAGCTGTGTCCTTTACAATACTTGACGAAGTAAAACCGGGGACATGTCAAGATCTCTGAGCCATCCAAATGAATGACACTGGAATTAATCTCCTCAAATGTTATGGAGTGAGGAGCCACCTCACACTTTCAGTCAACAAGTGTTCTTCCTGAAAAGTCTCCAGTTCAACTGAGGCAGAATTTGCTGTAGCCTAGCTGATGATTGTCCAATTTATGTTCTTGCACTTTAATTCTCACTTAATAACTTCCTGTGTGGGTAGGTCGTCAATGTCTTGTCTCATCCTTGGCATGGTATAATCAAGTGTCATGTGCAACAAAGTCAGGACGAGAGCGTGAATGTCTGTAGATAAGATATAACGATAAGTGCACTGTAAAACATTTTCTTAAATTTTCACACAATATGTGCAAACTTTTTGTTGCATTACAAACTGTAATTTGAATGTCTTTTGTGTGACATTGGTGCTCCACCAAGTACCCGTGTGGCAATATCACACCTGTATTGTAACTGTGTGACCATCTGTGATTTTCCACTGTAGCGTCACTGTCTTACTAGTATGAGTAATTAAGAAGCAGAGCTGACTTCAATGACACACAACTGAAATACCGTCCCTGAGGTCTAAGATACAGAGAATTTGAAGCAGTACTTGGATGGTGCACATCTTTCTGTCAAAGCATGAATGCAGAAAAACCAAAGTGCTCACTGAAAAACCTGTGCTGTGTAAATGTATTGACCTTGAATTGTCTTTAGATACTCACAGGTCCCCAGAGTTTTCAGTCTTCTTTAGAAATAATTAATGTCTTTAATTTAAGGCTTACATCACTTCATCTGAGATCATAAAGCAGGACTGACATATGTGAACTGTATTAACAGTGGACGTTGTTATGTTGTACCTGTACTGTATGTTACTGTCAGTCTGATTGTAGTTGTGGTACATTCCACAAATATGTGTTGTTAAAGCAATTTTTATGCATGCCAAAGAGGGAGATTTATTACATTCAGTATGCACATTTGCATTTTTGTCTTACAAAGTAAACAGAATATTTCGCCAAGTTAACTGTAGAAAAATAAAAGGTGTTTACATTTGAACCACTTTCTCTGGCAATGGTTGATTGTAAGAAAATAGCTGTATGGTGAAAAATGCTTTAAATTTGTTATTTATTGTTTATTAAATGTAAAATTCAATACTAAATATAAATATGATTAGCACAGCTTGATTTATTAATGACATTAAATTTCTTCTATGATGTCTATGTTAAAATATGTTTATCAAACAGGAGACTATGCTGTGTTTTCACTATCCATCTTAAGGCCAAATCTTCTCTTAATATCTATTATTTATATGTAACCGCAAGCAGAGTAAGCGTTACCTACAGCCACACAGCAGAAGCATCACTTCTCTGGTCTTTGTGTCTCCTCATGTGGCCTTTACACAACTTTACTGAGATTTACATTCCTACAAACGTACTTAATGCAGTATTTAATACAGTCAAAATACAAATGTGTTATTAAGACATGCCCTTTTGCTCTCATAAAACAGCTGAGACAGAAACAACATGTGTTTCTTAGATAATTATTTGAGGTCACTGTTATGCATCAGTAAATGTTGTGAGCATTAATGACGGAAACACTGAAACATTGATGAATAGCTCAGTTTAAATTAGGGACCGACGCTGGTGCAGAAACACTCACAAGACTGATGTACAAGCTGCTTCAACAACGCTGATGGATATAACTGTGTACGTATGCAAATTACTTTGTTCAAATGCAGCCTAATGACTTTGCAGGAGTTTGCTGTGAATGTTAATGTATTATGCCTTAAAAGCCTTAATACCATCTGTTTCAAGGAAGTGAACTGTACAGTAAAATGCTAATTTTAGTAATGGAGTGTATATGTTGACCCTCGTCCTGTCAGATAAAAGATAAATCATGAAAACACCTGTCATGATGGAGGTAACTGGTGTTGCCATAGCAACTATCTTCATTCATTCCTCTCTGGTCAACCCTTGAGTGCACCGTGCGCGAGCTGCGTTGGACTTTCCTGATTGGACAAGACTCGGACCATACCATAATAGAAGGAGAGGGGTGTGTGGATCTTCTTAAGACCGCATGAATAATTTTACTACGACGATTTAATACGTTTAATCCACCACAGTGTCATCGTTATTTTAATTTTCCTTCTCATTATAAGTAACTGATAGTTACCATGTTATGATATTTTAATGTTTAAAGTAATTGATGAATTAACCAGCGGTAAATTGAAATAATGGCAAGTAATTTATTGTATATAAGTGGCTTTTACAAATCTGCAACATGTCTGTTTGTAGGGTAATTTGTAATTTATTTATTTATTTTATTTATCTGTTTATTTTTCTTATATTCCTAACTCGTAAGCTTTTTGCCGGCTTCCTAATTTACCCCAAATGTGTAAAATGAGATATTAGTCTACTTGTGTGCGCCCATTTCCGACATCTACTAATGTTTTACAACCCTTCAAAAGTTAGGCCTCATGACAGGTTTACAAATGATTCACACTGCTTTCAAAGTCGTTATTTTTCCATAGTTATAGCAAAATCAGATGCAATTGGTCCATGTAGTTAAATGGGCTTGGAAACCTTAAGAGGCCAATATGATTCGACAGAAGGTCTGTCAATCACCGGCCACGGGACATTAGGTTAGGTAGCACCATTCCGCCTCTTGCAAACTGGCACCGCTGTAGCTAACAGAGCTGAGTTGGGATGCACACATTGAATGAAAGTCAGTACAGCAGACTGGTCATCAGAAAGAATATCTGCACACAGTGGAGGTTTCACACAGTGTAGAGAACAGGGACCTGCTGGGGCTGTGTCAACAGAGATAAGCTCACACACTGCCAGAAAATAAGCTGAAGATATTTGTGAAAGAGTAAGGTAAGACACATGAACGTTTGCCTGGCTCTCACAGACCAAGTATTTCTGGTTAGACAGGTATGTTAGCTAGCTCGCCTAAGTGACAACGTTACACGCCGCTAATTTGTCATTATTATTAAGTGCTTACCTTGTTAATTCAAACGTGAAATAATGTGAAGTAGCTCATCTTAACCTGTATTACTCGTTTGATTTTGTTGTCATTTTCTGGATCTATGGGCTTTTATGCTAACACTACTACCGGTATTGGCAACGTCAACGTTAGCATTCTAGCTAACTTATAGGTATCATGTTGCATTACACCAAGACAAGCTGCTAGCTTTCTGTGCTAACCAACCTTAACCTGAGGGTAATATTACATGTGGAAGTGTGACTTCCATTCAAAAACCTGGTCTCTGCTGCATGCAATCAGCCACCGATGTTGTGTGTGTCTGTGTGTAGGAGCAGGCAGTGTGGCAATGCAGCGGGTCACGGCACGGCTCGTCGCTGGGCTGGTCGCAGCGGTGCTGTCGCTGCTGGCAGAGCAGTGTTGGGCGGATGGCGGGGGCCCCAGCCTCGCTGAACGGGTTATTTGGGCTGTAAATGCCGGGGGAGAAGCTCATGTAGACGTGCACGGTATTCACTTCAAGAAGGACCCTCTAGAAGGAAAAATTGGTAAAGGTGAGTTGATGTGATCAGTGAGCCTGCTTGGCTTTCTGAGCTGCACTTGCAGAGTCTTGGAGTTCGATTGCGGGGGTAAAATGTGTTACTTAGAATAACTGACATTTCCAGCCGAAACCTCAGTATGGTGTAGCTTCCGCAAGTAACTACAAACTAATGAGGAGTCAGCACATAGGACTGCAGCTCCGCCCCTCTGTGCATGTAGAGGAAGGAGGTGATGATATGATACAGTCAAGTGGAGGAAAAAAAATCTTGGCTGTATTTATGGGTTAGAGGTAAAGTAATTGTATCATGGTATCAACACTGCATTAAGGGCAGTGTTGCAGCTAGTGTTTTTAAAAAAGAGAACTTGTGCAAGTGTGGTGTTGATTTAAATGGATTATAGTTCAAGTCACCTTTCACCCAAAATTAAGTATTTTTCTTATTCAATGTAATCTTTGGCTTTCACTGTGCAGAATAGGGTTGAATGATTTAGTGAAAAATTATACTGCAATTCTTATAGACACCATTTCATCTAGCCTAATAAATGGTATCACGAGTCTACTTGTTTGGCTATCAAGGTCATACTTACTGAATTCAGAATATCCCTTTTAAAACAGAGGATTTTTTCTTGTTTTGTCTATTAGACCTGTTTTAGCTTGCATCTGTTGACAGTCATTTCACCTGGTCTCTACACCAGATAGTTATGGTCATGTACTGTACACGCTTCACTGCACACTTCCACTTCACAGAGACTGATTAATCAGTTTTATTAATAGGCGTAGAATTCACATCAAAAAAGAGAAGGTAATTACTTCACATATGCACATTTTTATCTGACTTGCAGCTGTTTGCGATTATATAATTGCACTGACCAACTTTGCAATTCAGTTAATTGTGCAGCTGTAATGCAGAATGTTGTTTGTGCATTGTCTGACACTTGAGTTTTATCACATTCATTCATTCTTCAAGGGAGCCAGTTGTGAGATTGGAAGAGAATTTAGGGAAGTGCAAAACATGTACTTCTCTGCAGATGCACCTTGGAAATGAACAATGTTTAGACATGAAAGTAAATGATAGGATGTCACTTTAACATTTGTTTAACAATTTTATTAACATGTGCAGGGAATGTTTAAGTTAGTGACATAGTTTTCTGTGTGTTGGTGTGAAATAGGTGCGTTCTGTATCTGATACTGTTTTCCTCTGTAGCATCTGATTATGGGGTGCGTCTGCCAATCCTGCGTTCCAGTCCAGAAGACCAAATTCTGTACCAGACAGAACGTTATAATGAAGACACTTTTGGATATGATATTCCCATTCGTGAGGAAGGAGAGTATATACTAGTAATGAAGTATGCAGAAGTTTACTTCGCCCAATCACAACAAAAGGTATCAGAACCAATTAATTTGAAGTGTTTTTATGTGTCATCTCGCATGATTTTATTTAGTTTAAAAGTGAGGTTTTATCATTTCTGACTTTTAATTTCATATGCTGGGTTCAGACAATAGTCAGTATTATGATGAAAGTGCGTCTCTGTAATTGATGATCATCACTGATTTGGATTTATGCTTCTGCAGGTGTTTGACGTTCGTCTGAATGGTCATGTAGTAGTAAAAGACTTGGACATCTTTGATCGAGTGGGCCACAGCACCGCTCATGATGAAATGGTGTCCTTTTCTATTCGACGTGGCAAGCTCAGCGTGCTGGGAGAGGTGTCTACTTTCAATGGCAAGCTCACTGTGGAGTTTGTTAAGGTACGCTGTGCTTATTTTCTCCTGTCAAATATTTATGAATGTGAAAAGTGAGCGTGACTCATTCAGATGTCATCTTTTTTTCATTTGTTAACCATTCACCTTGGCCAGTGACATATTTCAAGAACACAATATGTGAATATGTTGTCTATGTAATCTAGGGTATCGTGTTTTCATGATGCAATGTTTGAGTAGTAAAACTGATTGATATTAAAGTATTAAAGGTATAAAAGCCATTTTGTTGTAGGGTTATGATACTAAAAAAAAATGTAGGCTTCTGTTATGGTTGGATAACTTTTTAATGATGTGTAATTTTACTTTTAAGAGGCAAATTCATGAATGAACCCTTTGAGTCAAATATTACTCTCACAGGCTTGTATCACAAAGCAGGATTAAGGGGTTAGCAAGGTAACTTCTGGTCTATCCTGGACTTTTAAGTATTAGTTTACTTCTTAACAGGCTGAATCTTATAACTCACTCCTGCAAACATGGCGTAAAGCAGGTTATATTTGAGATGGCTTCTCAAAAACACCATCTAGGCTACCAGTCAATTAAAAAATGAGATAGAGTAGACATCAGACCACAGACTTCAGGAAAATTAAGGGTGAAATATTTATGACAGACTGTCTAAACATTTTGGTATTCTTTTGTTTAGCAATACAATATATAAACTTAAAACACAAAGTTATGACAGCCTTTAAACTGGTCTATAATATTTGCAGTTGGTAGATTAAATTGGCACACATTAAATGGTTAAGTCTGAAGCAGTTTTGAAATCAATTTGCATCATACGCCAAATGAAAAGGTTTACAACTGATCTTCTTTCTAAACTGAAATCTGAACAAACTGCAAGATTTGATAATGATGGCATATCACACACTAGAATATAGGTGTCAAACAGATGGCCCGTGGGCCAAAACCGGCCTGCCAAAGGGTCCAATCCAGTCTGTGGGATGAAGTTGTGAAATGCAAAAATGACACTGATGATATTAACAATCAAAGGTGTCAAAATTGTTTTAGTTCTGAGGCTACATATAGCCCACGCATAATAATCTGTAAATAACCCCAAATTCTTTTCTTTGTTTTAGTGTAAAAAAATTAAATAAAATCACATGAAAATGTTTACAAACTGCCCTTTCACAAAAAAAAGTGAATAATGTGAAGAAATTGTCAGCAACCTGAATTGTCATATGAAAAGTAAATTGAATTTTAGCTATTTTATTCCTGTTAGTATATGTTTTGTGTATTTGTAGATCCACTGTCATCTGTAAGTTGTAATGAACATGGATAAATGATAACCTGAGGAATAATATTCTTAAAATTGCACGTATTGTTAAGACATTTCAGGTTGTTCATGGTATTCACATTTTAAAGGAAACATTGTAAATGTAAACATTTTCCTAATGTAACTGTTACTTAAATTTGACCTTTTTCACTGTTTCACTGGTCCAGCCCACTTGAGATCATATTGGGCCGTATGTGGCCCTTGAGCTAAAATGAGTTTGACACTTCTGCACTGGAGAATGTGATTAAGATTATAGGGCCTGATAGAGCAGCACACTACATCACATCTTATGGGAATGTAGATGTAAGCAAAAATTGCTGTAGCAAAGTTTTAGAGTGGAGAACAAAACAGAAGAGTGAATAAGGAAATAGTTGCAAGGTCAACACGCAAGCACTGGAGGTGATTATTTTTACCACACATTTAATATCTGTCTGCAGTCGTATGCTAGCTAGTTTTAGCCTCATTAGCCTGAGTGTTAGAACTGGTAGTGTTGCTTGATAACACTAGTCTTTCATTAGTATTTATATTCCTGTTCAGAAACTCCTTTAAGTAATCCCAGTTATCAATCCTAAATATAAAATCAGATCACCCTAAATCCTCCTTTACAACGCTGCCTTTTGCAGTTACATAATTGTACAGGTGGTTAATCATATATTATGATATAATTTGATTAATTGTGCGGCTCTGCAAGGAACACATTCATTTATTGAAGTGCACAACCGTAATTATTGTCAAGTGCTTATGTCTTAATGATCCCACACTGATAGTAATACAAAGTCCCATAGTCACATATCAGCTTTAATTCCTTTAATTATGGTTTGGTCTTCTGATGAGAAATATACAGGCCTAGATATGTCCATATTTGTGATTGGTCTCCTGGCACCAACTCCACTCTTTAAATGTATGTGAATGTGCTTATAATTACTGCCAATGACGCCACATCTCGTGACTGTGGTTGTTTGTGTTTGACAAACCTGGATCTGTTGAACCTGCTTTGTGATACATGCACCTGATTTAGTAAGATTGCTGTCATGACCTGGTACAGCAAAGTGATCCATTTGGGGCTTATTCAAACATTACTTGTTAAATCGACGATACATCAACATAATAAATAGCATGTCTGGAAAAGACTTATTGTTGGCCAGCTGGGCTGTGTTGACTATGCAAATAGGCTTTGCCAACTCTCCCACATCCCCACAGCTGTTTGCCGTTTATCTTACCTGTTTATTTATCATGCACAACAGCATTAAGTTTACTGCAAAACTCTTTTGTTTCTAAATCACTTGTGCCATGTTTTACTAATCCACGTCTTATAAATATTTTGAAATGGCTGTGGAACAGATTAAGGACTGTGTCGTCTTGTTAGTGTCACAAACTGAATGAATAATGGGCCCTCCACAGTGCACAGGTGAACTGTTAATGTTTGATGGTTTTAGATTATGTTGTCCTCGCTAAACATGCAGTTTTGTTTGGAAGTGATGAATTCATTTAAAGGCCGTGCTACAGACAGAAGTAGGATTTAGTGGGTTTTTGGAACATGTGGCTGTAGGCAAAATTTGTAGGATGGCATACTTTAAATGTGGCCTCTTTCTTTTTAGATTTTTAGCTCACTGGCTCCAGTGTTAGTCAGTTATCCAGACAATGAATCTGCAAAGTATTGGTTGCAGAAGGGTGGTGTAGTACTCAACAGTTGAAATCCATCTGCTCTAAATGGTCATCCCTGTATTATATATACTGTATGGTAAATTTATACAAAAAATATAACACCTTCTAAGATAAGGAAGATCTAACCATAAAAAATGTATCTCATGGTTAGATGTAGGGTTCATTTTCTGTCTTGTCCCTCTTATTAATACAAATTTAATATTTATTTAGACTTGTCCCAGCTTTGTTGTGCTCATCTCTCATGTGTTTCAGGGATATTATGACAACCCCAAGGTCTGCGCTCTCTATGTAATGAAAGGAACACAAGAAGGTGAGTGTACATTGATTGCTCTCTGTGGATTAACTGTTTTGTGTGCGTGTGCGTGTGCGTGTGCGTGTGCGGTGGTGGAGGTTATTCACAGCCAGTACTGATCACTAGTAATCAAAGAGACTGATGGCCCATACACATTTATAGTAAAAAGGAAAAGATTTATTGAAAGGCCTTCTTAAGCGAGACTGGCAAATTAAATTAAGTACAATTCCGCTTTATTTAAGCATTTATTGTTGGTTTTCACATTGAAATGAATAACTACTGTAATAAAACTAAATGTTCTTTTTCTCATTTTAGTCTTTAAATCCCTCAGGCTGCTTAAGTAGATCATAACTCCACACTTTGAAGCTGATGTTTTACACTTTTTCTTCCATATTTGTCACCTTTTTCACCCCTGTTGAGTTTGAATCCCTGAATTTTGTCAGTAATAAGATTCTATGCCTTGGGTAGAGATCATGATTGTCTTAGGTTGGTGGAGGGTGTACATAATTTAGACGTACAGTACTGGGCAAAGGTCTGAGGCCACCTTGAGCTTTGTTATTTTTGCAAGGCTGAAATTAGCAAACATATTTATTTCTCATTCTCTTGAGTTCAAATATAAGAAAATACTGGAAATATGTGCGCAGACTGAAAAAGTGTGTCATGTGAATATGAAAATAACAATTAAAAACTGACAGATGGCTAAATAACAAACGCATTTCTGTTTATGGTCATAAAATGTATATTACAGGGTTTCCACATGTCATTAAAAAGCATTAAAAGTCATTAAATAGATTTTATGAAAATTTAGGCCATAAATGGCATTAAAAAGCATTATATTTGATGTCCAGAGGAATTAAAAATGAAATATAGGTGAAGGAAAACACATTGTTACTTGCAATTTATTTTGATTCTCGAAACATTTAATAATTTTGATCCGAAGTATAGTGTGGTGATTGACAGACGGAACCCTTTAATTGGCTATTGATTATGGCTGGTGCACAAAGTCACAACACCGGATGCGTGGAATGCAAGGTGCTGCGAGTATGCTCATGCTGTGGCAAAAGAGAGGAGGGAATATTTGCAAATGTGGGAAAAATGGGAAAATGCAAGTTTCAGCAGAAGTGGTTGGAGGAGGAACTATTCATAAACTGGTTAAAGACCATCGATGGGAAGCAGTTATAGACAGACAGACAGACAGACGACGGTTTACCATATATACAGTGCTCAGCATAAATGAGTACACCCCAAAAAATTTGTCACAAAACCTTTAGTTTTCTTTGAGAATCAACATTTTCTATGGGACACTATACAGCATATCATGTTTTCAGTTAAGGAAATGTTCTATAAAACTCAGTTTTGTTCAAATTTTCTGAAACTGTGCTTATGTTCCCTGAGATATTGATTAAAATCTTACTTTCCAAAGGGGGTGTACTCATTTATGCTGAGCACTGTATGTAAAACTGTATCTGTAGTTGGACATGGGCATTAAATTATTTTAAAATAGCATTAGATCAGATTTGCTGATACCTGCAGAAACCCTGTAATGGACAGTCCTGATTGTAGCGCATCCCCACAGTTTCCATTGTAACATTTTTTTTCACGTTTGTTTCCATATCACAGATGTACCAAAACTTCAGCCTCACCCTGGTTTAGAAAAGCCTGAGGACGAGGAGGAAGAAGAGGATGAGCCTGAGGGAGGCGATGAAGGTGGGAAGAAAAAGCCTCCTCCAGGTTCTAAGTACAGGGTCCAGTCAGGCCCCCGAACACCAAACCCATATGCAGCCGACAACAGCAGCCTAATGTTCCCCATCCTGGTGGCTTTCGGGGTGTTCATCCCCACGCTGTTCTGCCTATGTCGGCTGTAAGAGGACACTAGCTACCGCGGAGACGTCTGGAGGACAAAATAATACGCGAGACTATGAAGAGAGAGAGAGGGGGAGAGCGAAGGGGAAGGGGTCAAAGTGACAACAGCAGCACAGGTAAAGGCATACACATGGGAGAAGCCGGCGGATTAAAGCAAACCATGACGACTGAAGACAAAAAACCAGACAATAACTTCTTTGGAAAGCCACTGCATTGTGAGGTAGAAGCTGCTGCCGTTGAGGAAACCGAAAAGGAGAAGTAGGAAGCGTATGCTGCGTGCTCCTTTGTGAATGTGTTTTGCATCCACCTCTGCTGACCCTTGTTGAACAATGTTAGTAATTTTTTCCACTTGGCAGGATTTACAGATGCCAGCCCATTTCAGCAGCTAACGGATGCTCAGGAGCGATTCGTCCGGGCCCATTTTATAAACAAAACGTAGTTGCTTTTGTACGGGGTGTAGCAAGGAACCACACTCACATTAACACTCCTGCTCAGCATCTGGTCAGACATGCTAACCTTCGAATTTGATTAAAATGGTGCTGCTTAGAAAAGAAATCGGATAGTTAGTGGGAACGCCAGTAAAAGAGGCTCCTAGGTTGTTTTTGGGTTTTGGTTTTTTTTTTCTTTCCCTGTTTGTTGCATTTTCGTGTCTTTCGACTCTGATCTAGTTAGTCCTACATCATCGACGTGCCATCATTGATTTCCATAAGATGCTGAAAGAAGAAAGATATTGCTATTGATCCAACCTTTCAGCTGACATGCTTCCTGGTCAGCTGACTGTTTGCCTTTACAGACACACAGGTTGGATTTTACAAATTTACTATTGACGTGGTAATTTTTTTTAAACCGAATACTGATTCAGGACCTCTAGTGTCCTCAGCTTTTAGAAAATCCAAATCCTAATGGGATTTATGTTTGTGGTCAAAAGACATTGATGAATGCATCTAGTGAGAGGCAAAGTTTGTGCTGACGTTTGGTCAAAGCTCAAGTTAGTATCATTACATTACTACATATTATGTCCAGTTTAGCTTTTATATTCATTCATTACGCCTGCCTTTTGTCTCACCAAAGAGCTATTCTATAAAAAAAAAACAAAAAAAAAAAAGAAGAAAGAAATTGCCTGTTTAATCTGACAGTGTATTTGGACCTCTGAGAGAATTGGTTTAAAGGATTAAAGGAAGGGTTTTTGCCTTTTTATACCTGTAGTACTGGGGGAAACTTGCGATTTTTTTTTTCTTACATTGCTTTTTGTCATAAATGTATGTTTCTAATTTAAAAAAACGGTGATTTTACTCTCTTCTGGCCATGAATTTCTGCACTTTTGTTGTCGTGAACTGAGGGAACAGGCTGCTGCAGCTCAGTGTTAATAGAATAAATCATAAAAATATGTGCCAGGTACTTTTCATACATCCATCAAATTTCTACTTCCCACAAGTCCATCCACCTGCAGCAAGAGATAAGAAAGCACAACGTTTCAGTCGATAACAAAACAAAAGTTTACTCAACTTGTTAACTTTCACTCGGCCTTTTCACAGTTGTTGTCTTAAAATGTTACTGTGTTTTTTTTTGGTTTCTGTCAGTGCCATTAAGCTAATCGATCAAGCAAACTGGGGGAAAAAAATCATCATGTTTGAGCCTTTTTTATTTTTTGTCCACATTGACTGTGTGTTTTAAAATGAAGTCTTGGCCTTTTGAATAATTATATCCCTTTTTTATTTCTCTGAGAATGAAATGAAAAGCAGCTTTATTCTCAATATTAGTCGAGTCGTGCTGTGAACCTTCCTATGTATGTATCCTGTTACCTCCCTTAGGTGCTCAGTTCTGCTCCGAGGACGGTTTTGTAACTTTGCCTGTTTCACTAATGCGTCTTAAATGTCTCCCCAACCCCCTCCCTCCGCCGGTATCGCTCTTACCATAAGACGATACTTGGAAAATGGTTAAAAAAAAAAAAAAAAAAAGTCAGGGTTTGTGTCTCTTTCCTCACTTCTTGATTCTCCTTCCTATTTCTGATTGAGCAAAAAAGTTAGTGCCAGAAATTGTTTTGATCTATCGTCGGCAGTTTGGGGGATATTTGTTGTTTTTATTTAAGACATATAAGCACCTTCTTCTGAAAAGATGCAACAACTTGATTTGATTCAGCACCAAAGTCATCAATGTTCTGTTCCTTTTCAAGTCTACACAGTCGCGTGTGTATATAAGGTACAAGATCACACTTTTTATTGTGTGACAACGGTTGTTCTCATCACTTTTGTGTTGTAGTTGAGGTGTTAGGGTTTATAAATTTTTCTTGTGAGGACTGTGGCCTTTCTTCTGGGGAGGAAACGGTTGTCGGTACAGAGTTTAAATGAAAAAATAAATCAACGGGCAGCCAGATGAACTGTCTGAAAGTCAAATAAATGAGATTATTTCTGAAAATGTGGGATCTTCCATTCTATTATATATAATTTAAATCAGAGTGGGGCGGATCTGGAGATATTTTATAATCCGCTTGGATTTGTATGTTTGAGTTTTTTTTTTTTCCTCAGGATCTGTTTTGTTTGAATTTTTAACGTGATATTTTATTGGTGTGACCTTTTGCACTGCCTCATGTATTTTAAAGTCATGTCATTTTTTTTGTGTGTGTGTGTTTGTCTTTGTTGCCTTGAATTATTGAATACATTGTGCTTTACCATCATCCGCCTTGAGGTCACTCTTCTGTTGGCTTGTGTCAAAAAAGTCTTCTCGGAACATCCTTCCCTCCCACCCCCACCTTTTTTTTTTTTTTTTTTTTTTTAAACTCATGTTTCAAGGCTAGATTTTCATTCCACATAAGCAGCTAGTGTTAAAGTCTGTGTCTGTCAGCAGATTAAATCCTGAGTCTGCTGTTAACCTCAGCTTTTCTAGGAGCAAAGCCAGTCAAAAAAACTATGGAAGATATTGTAAGAACTGTGTAAAATCCATGTCCAGAAAACGGTTTCATGTATTTAAGCTCCTTTTTTTTTTTGTCAGACATGTAATTGCCAGTGCACCTCGCAATTTTCTGAAACTAGAGTGGAATGAAGGTCTCATCTCAGAGTTAAGTTTCCATTTATTTTGTCCACAAGAACCAAAGAAGTGCTGTCATTCCATCCAAATTCTAATCGTGTCCTTTGAATGACAATTACGGTTCTTCATTTCTCCATCCTTTCTTTGCTTGTCTGGTAAAGCAGGGGAAGCAAACGTGATGTTTTGTAATTATACTTGTCAGTTATTCCCCGCCCACAAAATCCAACCTATTCCATGTCTTTTCAGTGTCACCCAGAAAGAGTCATTTTAATTGTTAGATTTTTTTTTTTTTTTTCTCCTTTTCCTCACTCTCGATGTAAACACAAAAGATAAATTCGACCTAATTTGAACAGAAGAACATGGGCCGACTTTTCCACCGGTCTGCAGACCGATGAAACGGGCCTGCCATCAATCACTCTGTGCGAGTGTGTGAAACAGTGAGTGTGTGCTTCATTTGATTAAAGAATATTACTGTATGATCATCGATGCTCTTCCGAGGGCTACAGGCAGCAGCAGGTGGACTGAGAAATGTATTTGAGACCCCTGAACTTACTCAGATGTGGCATATATCTGCTAAATGGCAAATTCTGATAAATGCTGTCTCTTTTTAATAAATGTGCTATTTTATCAGAACGTGTTGCTGTTGTTTTTATTAATGACTCCAACATGCCTGATAAAGTCTGTTCACTAAAGCTGTAAGTTGGTGCTAGTAACCTGGGCCCCCAGGGCCTTGAACTTCAGTCACTATTTTTAAGATTTGAAATGTACCTAACACCAGTGGTTCTCAATTTT
>JAPTGZ010000028.1:18762608-18776947 GCA_029814645.1 Fowleria isostigma | reverse complement strand
TAACCCCAGTGTGTCCATCCACTGTCATTGATCCAACTCCACGGGTTTTACTGGTGAATCAATGTTGGAGAAGATGACGGCGTTTCCATGGTAACTACGGAACTCCTGAACATCCAAATGGGTCATATGTGATGACCATAAACAGATGAATAACTGCATTTTACAACAATTATTGACATATATTAGTGGATCAACAGGGATTAAGCAGTTTCTATTAGTAGATGGTTTTGGTAGATGGTGGATGTTTGGGTCTTTATGGTTAAAAAAGATTAAATATTAGGAACATTTTATTTGGGAACTGACACAAAAGTGGTGTTGGGTCTTTATGGGTTAAAATATTTAATGTGTAACTTTTACTTGAAATAGAGAATATCCCACATACACTGTTAAACCTGAAGACCTCCTCCTCCTCCTCTGACCAATGAAGGTTACCATTTTTTAATTAATCCACTGTAATGGTAATCCATATGAAAGCAAACTTTGCCTTTCAGACACGGAGCTGCTATGTTTTATCAGAACAGCCAAGGGCATTAATGAGGGAAGCAGTTTATCAACACTGTCTGAAGTAAGTAAGTAGACAAATAAATCAACTGATGGTCAAACAGGTCGACATGCTGCTATCGCAATTTAGCAGCTCATATTAGCAAGATATTTTTTTTGCTTTTGTGTTCATGAAATATTACACATTAACCCATAAAGACCCAAACAGCTATCACCGACCAAAACTAATCTAAACTGTTTGATACAAATTCATCCACTAAACCTGTTCATACATGTAAATAATTGGTGTGAAATACAGTCTGTCATCTTCTCATGGACACCAAATATGACTCATTTGGACATTCAGAGGCTCCATAGTTACCGTGGAAACACCAGGCTCTTCTACAACATTGATTCACCAGTGAAACCCATGGAATTGGATCAATGACAGTGGATGGACACACTTGTTTCGTGTTTAGTTAGTGATGTATTTTGATTAAAAAAAAAAGACACTTTTTTCTTCAGTTTTCTCTGTTTTTGATATAATAACCCTCAACTTTAATCTGAGGTTTAATGAACATCTACATGATCAGGGAATTAAATACAGGCAAATACTTGATTTTCACTGAAAAAACTAAATTCAGTGAGCAATCTAATGATAAATGGTGATAAATCAGTAAAAGAAAGGTTAAATCTAGATGAAAAATCATTTGGGAACTGCCACAAATGTACACATGTAGGTGGGAGTCTAAGTATTTTTAACCATGAAATAGGGAATCTGCAGGAAAGGTTTGGGAAATAGTGATTTAAAGTGTACATTTACACTCTGAGGTTATAATAGTCTGATGTGTGGTTGACAAACGCCGTTTCAGCAAATGCACAGCATCCAAAGTGTGAAGCATCTCTGATTATGTAACTTTGCACATAGTTCAACATTTGTGACTTTTCTCAGGGTTTGTACACATTTTTCAAGGTCAAATTCAAGCACTTTTTAAGCATTTTTAAGGGTTATTTTACATTTTTTTCCATCACGGCACCTTTTCGCTGGGGGTAAAATACATATCTACAAAAATACATATACTCATGATTGTTAATATAAATATCTAAAGTTATGTTTAATAGTAGCGAAAAGTTTAGAAATTAAAGAACACAAAGTTTTATAAAAAAAACCCAAAAACTTAATGTTCTTTAATCACTTGTATCGAGACAAAGATTAAAATTTACCTGGAGTAGACCTAAGAATACCTGGAAACTTTCTTTTTTTGACATATAGTTTTATTTTTAACAACCTATATCCTCTCTGTAAGTAGTTTTGTCTTGAAATCTAAGCTGGCAGAGTTAATATTAAAAAAATAAATCACATCAGAGAGTTAGAATTTCAAGCGTTTTTCAACCGAACAGTCACGACTACATTTAGTGGGACCACAGCACATGTACAGGCCTTTGTTTGTCCAGGTGCTGTTTTTTTTTTTTTTCCACCATTTTCAACCAACTGTGAAAACTTCTCAAAATAGAACATTATATCTTAAAGGTGTGTGGAATGAAAGAGGAACACAGCTGAACAAAGCGGACTGACAGACACTATAGTATTTGTCATGACCCATTGTTGATTTGAAATTTAATAACCAAAGACTGACTCCATAAACATACAGTAAGATATTCACAATTTACACATTAATACATATATTTATTTGTTTTTTTACAAAACATAGCATTCATAAATTAATATATTTGACATCGAAGTGCATGGTTTTAGTGTTGCGTTGGCTGGAATATACGCACATGAAATGTTTCTTTTACTTCCCAGCAGTTAACAGTCTGATCTCAGTCTGACTTTATTTGTAGTACAGCGCTATGAAAGGGGCGTGTGAGAGGTGAACCCCGCTGGATCTGCACGACCCCCCTGATCCAGCCTGACTGCAGTCCAACACCAAACCCAGCTCCAGCACATTATGCATCCCATCCCCCGCCACATCACCGTCAGTGTCCCGCAGAGCATGAGGCTTTTCTCTTAATGGAGCCCCTCTTGGAGACAACGCCACCCGCCGCATGTTCACCAAGCTGGGACCCCAAGAAGTGGCCCCTCCTGCAGCTTCTTGCAGACTTTTGAAAAGGAACTGTAGATCCACCCTCAGGTCCAAAGTGTCACCTCGCGTCCAGGAACTGTATCTGAGGAGAAGAGGCAGAAGGATCGGTCAGGTCTAAAAGTCTCCAACAGGTCATCAGTTCTACCTTTGTTTGCAGAGAATGTGACTTCTTACCTCGTAGGAAGGTTGCGTTTTGCCAGGGATGGAAGCACAGGACGTATGTTAACATGCTGTGGATTTGAAAGCTGGAGGTGAAGCTCAGCACTCACAATTGTCAATGATGAAATGTCCCTGGACAGGAGGAAGTCCACACCTCTATCTGAAGAGATAAAAAAAGGAGGGTTAATCAGAATCACACTGTAAGATAACATAGACGGTTTAATGTCAGAGCAGCACATGCACTCGTATCTAGCACCAGTTTGATAAAGCCCAGAGATCTCCACCACTCAAGTGATGTTTTCACTCCCAGTTCTGTGTTAATCTATCAGCAGGATATCTCAACAACTCTTGAAAAAGACATTAAGCCAGCTAAGACTCATTTGTATGCAGATAACATAGCCCTCTATACAGCTGCATAATCAAGCCATTAATGTTCTGTGACCTGCTTTTTCAGAAAATCAGCTGGCACCTCTGCAGTTTAGGATTAGAAGTGGATGCAAAGAAATGGCATGTGGTATTTACCAGGGAACATGCACTTCTATGTCACTGTTTAAGATAGAGGGTGGAGATTACATATTGATAGGTTTGTGTAAGCTGTTTATTTTACAGCTTAAGTTTGTAGGAAACCAATATTTTCTTTATGTGGATGTATAGTTACATTAACTGTGCAGCTGCAATAGACACTCATAGATTTCTTTAAGCCTAGTTTATTATTTAATATGTGAGGTATATGAAGGAACTCTTCTTTCCTCATAGATTTTCCCATTTTGTTGTACATATTGTATAAATATAATTCTGAATGTCTTGTGTGCTGTTACTGTGGTAATAATTCATGGGGATTCTAAATAATGCACTGAGAATTAGTTCTGTTATGTGCACATTATTGGCCTCCACTGATGTTTTCAGGACTATGCCCTCTTATTTTTAACTTCCTGAGAGGTGTTCAGTCTGAGCAAAAGCTGCACATGCATCACATTTGACTTTAAGGAACTTTCTCTGGCAACAACTGCTTAGCATTGCAGCAGAGTGTCTTTCAGTCGGTTCTTGGACTTACCTCCTTTGGTGCGTCCTTGAATTCCCTTGACGCTCCTGCAGTTAATTCTTTGCTGACAGCAGTGGTAAACCCTTCGGACAAAGTTGAAAAGGGATTTTCCAGGAAAAACCAATCCATGTGAGACACCCGGAATAAAAGGTCGAATCCGGAGGTGCATGGTAGTCGCGTCATCCTGAGGAGCGTGTGTGTTCTCCAGCCAGGGCGCACTGAGCTCTGCGCACCGCTCCCGGTGCGTCTCCGGGATCTCGCGCCTCCACCGCTTCAACACGTCTGTGCGTAAAGTTGGTTTATTGGAATCCTCTTGTGTAGTCCTCTGTGACATGACTCGGCCATACACTCCAATGTCACTCGTCATAACCGAGAGAAGAAATAGCGCAATCCAAAGGTGTGTGGAAGCCATGGTGTCGGCTCCAGATCCTGCTCAGTGGAACCTCGAAGAATGAAAGGCAGCTTCTCTTCATCCGCTGCGTATTTAAGCCCATCGACAATGGGGACATCTTCCCACTTAGAATTTGAATCCTGACCCTCCTCACAGTCCCTGCCCCTCTTTTTTTTGTCTGTGCCCTTAACCACCCATTTACCCCCCACGGCATTCTTTTAAAACGCCTGCATAATGAGGCGCCCCGAAGAGCGCCGGCCTCACCTTTTCACATTCAGCTACTTAACTAATGACTCTAATTACACCATGTTTGGACCATCAAAAACCACCTTAGTTAGAAGGTGTAGCCTATGGCACTCGGACATTCTGACAGAACATGAAAAATAAGATTTTATGAGCCTGGGTTTGACTTCTCCAACAGCCTTTGCGCAAGGAGGTATTAAGCTGAATGGGGTCACATGGGGGCCACGGATGGCCCTAATGAGGCCACGGCCCCTGTGGTCTTAAACAAGCATTGACAAACGTAGCTCACATAAAACAGAACTCTGAGAGGATCATCTATTCATTTAATACATCACAAGACAGTGATTCACTACAACTAAACATTCAAAGGGAGGCAATCTCCTACCATGTGAATGAAAAGAGTAGATGTAGAGACCACATATTCAAACACTTTTTTACTTGTTGATTTGATATAAATACACTCTAGTCTCAAATACTTTAATAGTATGTGCAGTGAAAGCAATTTTGTGCTTTTTAAGCTTAATTTAGCATTATCTAATATTAAAACAATAAATATATGAGGCAATACATTCACTGGACTAGACTGAACAGAAAGTCTATGAAAGACTGAAATTGTCCACAGGAGCTTTTACAGATGGCACACAGTCGCAGAAAAAATATTACACCATTAGAAACCATGGTTATGCAATCAAGTAGTTACTCCTATGTGTATTGCGTGATAAAACAAGCGGAAAAGAAAACATGGAATGCCTAAAAACAGTTTTTGTCAGTACAATGCCATAGCTATTGATGTAAGTATTTATGTAATTTTGGCTATTATCAAGAAAAACCATGGAAAGCAGCTAGATATCAGCTCTTAAACTCTCATGAGCTATTTTTGTTGTTATCATTATATTTGTTCAAACAAATGTACTTTTAGTTGTACTAGGCATTAAAAGCTGGTACAACAGCTTTTAATGTTGTACCAGCTAACTTGTATTAGCTGGTACTTGTGTTAAAGTTAGCTTGGTGCACTAATGATTGTTTACATTCAGTTTCTCTATGTATATTTCTCTACGCATATTTGTTTATGTATTATTCTCCATGTATATTTGTGTACACATAATGAAATGTATATAATCAGTATTGTACATGGAGTGCACAAGCTCAAAATAAACCAACCAATTCAATTCAAAATAAACAAGAAATTGAAGAAAAAATGGTGGTCTAATAATTTTTCCAAGGACTGCATGTGTGCTTCTGCTTCAAGAATAAAATTTGTACAAGAATTATAAGACAAAAATTCTGACAATCTGTTCTCAAACCAGCACACAAACTGTGACTAGACTGTTTTGACCAAATGTTCTTTTGCATTTGTTCCTTCTGAAAAACTTAAAGGTTATCAGAGTGACTCCAACTTCAAAACTGTAAACTTCTCTAAGCTTTTACTGAATAACACTAAAGTTTTTCCTCATAGCAAAGACATTTCTAAATAGAAATCTTCAAAGTTAGGTAAAGAAGACAAATGTCATATTTACATCCAGAGTCATACACTGTCAAGGACCAGGTTTTTCATAACAGCTACACAGCTCAGAGCAGGTTGACCCCATGTTTTAGTAGTCTGTGTCGGGCCTTGGTGGGCAGGGAGAAGGCGCTGTCCTGGTGGTTGGGGATGCCCGAGTTCCTCAGTGATCCCCCATGCTGTAAGAAGTAAGTCTCCTGGGCCACACTGCGGGTTCCATAGACAGCAGCACCGGCATTCCTGTGGTGAAAATGCCACCCACATTTGCATTTCAAGTGTAAAAAAAAAAAAGGCACAAAAGAAAAAAAGAAGATACAATAAAGTGTCTAGAAAGTTTTGGTGAAGTGTGAGAGAATGGAGGCATGTTTACAATATGATGCTGCCTTGGCTTTGTCCTTATAGTAAGTCTTTTGAGGGTTACTTTTTGATGCTAGTCGCGGAAAAAATTATTAGACCATCAAAAATAATCAAAAACAATGTTTATGCAAATGCAAATGTAAATATAAAAACTAACTAAAACTTAAGTACTAACCCCTGTGTGTATCATGTGACTAAAAGAGACAGAAAAGAAAACATGGAATGCCTAAAAGCACCATTATAGTCAGTACAATGTCATAGTTATTAATGTAAAAACCTATGTGATTATGGTTATTATCAAGAAAAACATGGAAATTGGATAAATATCAACTCTGAAATTAAACTCTGATTTATTTTTGTTTTTTTCATTATATTTGTCCAAACAAATGTACCTTTAGTTGTAACAGGTGTTAAAATGTACAAGACATTTAAGTAAACACAGGGTGGTCTAATATTTTTTCCGCAACTGTAGGTGTGATTGACTAACACATCAAATCCCCTCCCCCAAGTTTTCCCATGAAAACAACTAGAAACCCCCATCCACCACCACTGCCTCCACTAAGTCACTGCCATACTGACCTGATAATAGCCTCCTGCAGAGTTTCAGTGTTACAGAAATGCGAGTGAAGCAGTGATGTGGCTCTCACAAAAGGACGCTCATGGGTTGCCCCTGGTCGACCAGACAGGTTGGCTACAGTGACACACAAAAAACAGGGGGCTCGGTACCTGGAGAAGACATGGCTGCTACACAAAGGAATGCTGATCACAGTCCTACTAATTAGCCATTAGCTCATGCAAACATAAATATAACCCTCAAACCGTCCCCTTATTCCCCAGGTGGACAAGGCAGGGCAGAAGAGCTTATACTCACACTAGAAGAAAACAAGTGAGAGGTGGGAAACTGGAAAAGACAGAATTGCCAGAAATATCAAAAATGAGAAAAAGATTTGAAGAGGGAGTCATGCAAAAGCAAAGAGAGTCAAAGCCAGAGTTTTATATGAGCCTTACATGTCATCGTACTCTGAGTACAGTCAAAGTGGGCAAAGACGTAGGGCACTTGAGCGCCTGGGGGTCCCGGAATGATGGTCCTCAGATGAGCCTCTAGTCCGTTGAGCGCCGCCAAGCTGCTGTGATACTGTGTACAAACCACAGAGAGCGAGCTGAATGGCTAATAAAACCCATAGGCTAGCGTCACAAAGACAAATTAGTGCACTCGTGTACATATAAACTGGAGGGGCTGACTTAAATTAATGCCTGAATAATTTTAAGCTTGGGTTGCACTTTAGCTCCAGGCTACATTGGATTCAAATTGTAATGAGACATGGTTGGTAGATTACAGAGGGAGATATTGTAATCTAAGTCATCAGCTGTGTCACAAAAGCTGCTTTTTGTTCTGTATAGCCCTGCGCGATGACAGAAAAATCAAAATAACAATACAACGCGGTTCCATACTGTAATGACGACAATTGTGTCACAAATTTTATTTTACAGTTAATCATTAATTGTGAATATCTGTCTCTCTTTTATGTCACGAGAATAATATATAAACATATTAATGTTTTAAATGTACAATATAGGCAGCCTACATTACACTATGTGAAGTAAAGTCTTTTATCAGCATTTAATGTTGGAGTACAAAAAATAATACATTTCTGTTGTCTTTTACATTTTTAACACTTAAAGAATTAAAGACAGAAATAAAGTTTTTTCTACTTTGGACCTTATTTAAAGGATTTCTTATCATTTGTAGTAATAATAAAAACAACAACAGAATTTACCACGAAGGTGGAATAATTTTGTTTTCTGACACATTCCTCTTTTTTTTCCTATTTAAACACATCAGGTGAAATGATTATATACTGAGTCCCAGTTACACTTAATCTGTCAAGAATAAATCACATTGTCAAAAACATTCTATGTGAAGAGATATCTTTCCAACTGTACGAGAAACAGCGCATTATCCCTCTGCACTTATTGTTTTTTGGTGAAAATCAGGTATTTTTCCATATTTAAAGATCATGTAGATGTTCAAAAAACTGAGAGCAAATGTAAAGGTTATTACATAACACTGAACAAAAAGTGACTTTTTCAGCAAAATATAACATAAACTGAACATAAAAACAATCTACTAAAACCACTGTGGTCTGCCAAACTTCATGGGTTGTACTGGTGAATCAACGTTGCAGAAGACGACAGAGTTTTCACATTTACTACAGAACCTCTGAATGACCAAATGAGTCATATATGATACTGCTGAAAAGGTGAGAAACTCATTTTTATCTGGATTGTTTCAATGTATTGTATTGATTTGATTATTGGTTCAAAAGTTATTAAAGATTTTATATCAGTAAGTGGTTTTGGTCACTGGCAGATTTTTAGGACTTTGAGGGTTAAACAAAAATTGGACATTTGAGCATTTGAGCAGATTTGAAATAAATAAAAGCCAATTAGTTAAATGGACAAACAAGCACCACTAAAAAGATGAACAGTTTGTGGTTTTAATTCTACTCTCAGGTGCCAATAAACCACAACAGGATGACATGAAGTTGTGAAAAAAGCTCAAATAGTGGAGGAAGATGTGGAAATAGTCATAGAAATATCATGTATATTGTCATAATTATGAGGACTGTGCAAAATAAAAGCCCTTAGCTGAAATACTTGGGACAAGGCAGTTACGTAATAATCATGATGATGATGATGTGACTTGCAGTAAATGAGCTAAATTCACAGTCTCTAAAATGAGGCCATTGAATCTGAGAGTATTTGACTATCTGCTGGGGCTTGGAGTGATTGTCCAGATGTGTATCCAGGACTCCATCTCATATGTCCAACGTTTGATTTCTGAATATCAATGCAACACACATCAATAAAATCATTCACTGCCAGGGTTTTTTCCACTATTAAAACGATTGGTGGCAACTCGTCCAAATAAAAATAACTTATGTTAAGATTACATATTTGCTGTCATTTAAGGTTGCATCACTGTTATTCATCAGTGTTATTGTATTGTATGTTTTGTTTTGTTTTTTCAACCATCAGCATATTTGTTGACCTTTTGTCTGACTTTAATGTAAGAAAATGTGTTTTTCTTTGTAATATTGTAATGATTACAGTAAAATACGACAAAGGTTTTAATTAAATAACATCAAAATACCCAAATGTATCTATATAATGTTCATTCACTGTAGCCTTTTGAATACTGCATATTAGATGTTTATAATTTACATGTTAGTCGTTTTGGGAAAACTAGGTCAATTTAAATGCAGCCTATTTCTGAAAGATTTTCGCTGTTTTCCTAATTTCTGCTGACCTGACCAGTAATCCTGTTTCCTCAGTGTATTCAATAGAGAAAAATATCTGGAACTGCTCCATTTGCTGCCTATTATCCCCGATCTATTTTAAAACCGGGCCAATCACAAGTCTTGGCGGTGGGTGTTTCGCAATGCGTCATATACATTTTTGTTTCAAGTCAAAGTCAGTTCTAAGTCTGTAAATCTCTTTACAACTGTTGTCAGTTGTTTGATTCAAAAATAAGGATTGAATGACAGATTACACCCTGTATTCTTAAGTTTCTCTGACAAAAGTGTCACGTCTGTCTTATGTATGATTGGTTTACTCGCCACCTGTTAGTCCCGCCTTCATATTTGGATTCAAGCCTCAGGATTCCAGACCGTTTTCTCAGTACTGAATACACTGAGGGAATGGGATGGCTCGACAGGTTAAATTTCTGACTCACATTTGTACAAAACTAATTCTTGATAACTTTACAAGTCACACTGATGACAAATGTTGACTTTTCCAACTTTGTCACAGTAGTCTATGATTATTTCAAGTTTTTTCTTGTGCATTTTTATATAGTAAAGATGAAAATGCAGATTTCCAAGTCGGGTTTAAATCATCTTGCAAAAACGAAAAAAAAAAAAAGTGTGGTGTAAGTTTGTGCAGAAGAACTTTAAATAATGCCAAAGACGTTCCAGGTGTGAGCAGCTCAGTGTGTCTTTCTCACCACTTCCTCCATGGAGGCTGTGTCACTCAGGAAGTGTGGCTCCACCAGCAGGGCCAGAACCAGGCCTTTAACCCGGTGCAGATACAGAGTCATGGGCACCAGTGGGCTTTCATTCTGGCCAATGGCAGCACCGGAGCAGCCATGTGCACCCCCGCCGCCGCCTCTCCTGCTGTCCTCCCCCACCTTATGATCATGTGACTCCTTATTCCCACACTCGACCGCTCTGAAGTCAAACACTGTCCCACAAGCTCCATTAAGATGGGAGTTTTCCTCCAGCCCTGAGTTATCTCCTGTCTGACTCATTCCACCACCGTTGGTATGAAAACTGTGATAAAATGATTCGTCTTCCTCGGCATCATGGGAGCTTTTCCCATTTGAGAAAGGACATGGTGACTGCATGGGGGGATGAAGTAGGTCAGTGGTGTTCTGGGATGGGTCTGGACTAAATACATTATCTGATGCTGACAAACAAGGGCTGAAGGACACCTTCTGAGAGGAATGGGTGGAGCCTGCATCGGACGGTTCCGAGTCAGTGGAGGGCGTGTCAGATAATGTTCTTGAAAGGCGGGTTTTTTTAGGGATGGTGTCTTTGTGTGGAGTCGAATGGAACCTGGAAGAAGACAATGGGTACTCTCAGGGATTTTACATTATATTCAGATCTGTAGAAGCTAAAAGCATCAACTAATGGATAAAATACTGGCAATTAATGCAGTGCATTTTATTTTGTTTCTAGCATTTCAGCAGTGGATTACTTCCATAGTTTTAAGTTTAATACAAAAACAACTGGCTTAAACTTTCTTTTTTCCCTACATTTTAAACTCATCAACAAGGAATAAGCTGAAACCTCACTCAAGCAGGAACTTTCCGACTGATTTGCCCTGTTTATGTTCATATCTTGATATATGAAGTGTTAAACTGTCAAAGAATCAGCATCAAATGAAAAGAGAAAAGTCAATTTGTGAATTCCCTACAGCGTTTTCAGTCATAGTTGAAGTCCTTCCCCATTGTTTAATGAATATTATTTTGCGATTATTGTATTTGATTAGATTAATTCAAAAAACTGCATTTAGACAATCCATAACTATATTTGTTTAACATTTCCTTGCTAATTAAAATTGAAAAATTTATATATATATAATTTTTTTTTTTATAAATATTTTTAATGATAAATGTTATATGTAAATGCATAGTTTTTGGTCTAACTCAGGCAGTGTTAAGTTTAGGGGTTTTAAGATTTTTCATCACTTTTTAAGATTATGTATTATATTAGTATTATTATTATTATTAGTAGTAGTAGTAGTAGTAGTAGTAGTATTATGTATTACATATTATATTAGGCTTCACATAAGGAAAAGAGTGCCATCTAAAACATCCTTTTCCATGTTTTCTGCTTCAACTGTCTTAGTGTTGTATCTTACTGTATCTTATCTTATCTTACTGTATTGTATTTGTTTAATGTTTTTATATTTTCGTCAGTAATGCCCAAGATAAATGTTCCTGAGAAGACAATGCTGGATATTTCATTTTTCCTGTTTAAAGTATCTCTATAAATCTCTCTAAATGAACTGCGTGATTATGTATTATTCATTACTGATCGCCAAAGCTCTTTTACCCTTGCTTTTCAGACTTGAGCGCAGGGTTTTATCAGAGACAGACTATGAGTAAGTGAGGATTTAGAGGCTCAGCTGGAATTCTGGTGCAAATAAAACAAAACAAAATCACACTAGGCCATAGAAGTCAAATATTAATAATTTAAAACCAGTTCTAAAACTGACAAGCAACCAGTGAAGAGAAGCAAAAGCAGGGTGGATGTGATCATTTTTTCATGATTTGGTTCAAAGTCTGACCTGAGTCTGCATCTTAGAATTCTGAGGCTCTTAAATCATGTCTTGCTAAAGGCTTGTAAACACAGAAATAAAATCATGAAAAGTACGTGTTAAAAGAAAGCTGTTGTAGGTTGTGTTACTCTAACATTTCCTAGAAATAAGATAAGTACTCATAAATCTCCGTAAATAAAGATCAAGTGTTTATAGGTGAAATTATTTAGTTATAGTCTATTTTATTTTGCGATTCATATATATATTTTTTTATACTATACTCTTTTTACACCATGGGGCCTTTGAGTCTTGTAATTTCAGTTTTTCTGTATGTAATCCACATGTGGCAAATCTGACAGTAAAGCTGACTTTGACGTTTTGACTGGATCATACTTGAATTCCTTGTCAACAGGAGTCGACTGCAGGTACTGAAGTTCAGACATGGTCAAGAACACAGTGATGGAGCTGACTGTTCCTCCAGATGAGCTGGAGGCAGTCGATCCGTTGGGCTTGTGGGCCTAAATGATAAATGAAAAACTGTATTATCACGTGGTCTGTGCAGAACTTTGACAGGAAATAATAACCTTGTGATGTGGTTTATCAAAATGTCAGTGAAGAAAAACACTTCTTTGTCTTCACAAAATCAATCCATTTGTTGCTTCAGTTTAACTTGTTAAAGTTTGGGATAAGACCATGTTTTAAAAACGTCTAAAGTTATGTGCCCTAGTTGTTAAATAACAGGTTAGGACATCTTCTGCTTTTGATTACATGTCTTACCTTGTTGTATGTTTCACTCTCATGAACCATGACTTTCATTGTAAGATTTGGGGACATCTGTGTACTCACAACTCTGTGTAAAAAACACAAAAATGTCAGTTTCATCATAACAATAACAGTGTTAGGGATCCAAAGTGTCAAAACGTAACCTTACCTTCCCCTGAAAAGAATACATCCTACTAACACTAGAGGGCAGCGTTGACATGCCTGAAGAATGAGGGCAGCTTTGAGCAGGAGAAGTGGGTCAACCTGAGGAGGAGAACCAGCTTTAATTATAAAACTAACCAGTAGTGGTCAAAAACAACATGATACAAAGTACAATTTGAGACATTTATATGTTACTTGAGTCTTTATTTTCTAGAATTCACTACATTTGTCTATTAGTTCATGTTTTAATTCTCTTTGGATCCTGAATATTAGTGGTAAACTGAATTTCTAACTGTGGGTTGAGAAAATTCACCTCCTTTTTAAAATAAATCAAAAGTTTCAAAACCTTGTTGGATTTATTGGAAAATGCTTTGTCATGAAGCTGTAAACTGTAAGCTTTTTTTTTTTTTTAAAGATGTGGTTCTCACATATCTATGTGTCTAAAAAGATCTTATAAAACATGATGTATTGCTATAGATACAACCACCGACATTACATTAAGAATTTAAATCAACTCAATCATAAACATGAACAGCAGTGAATTACAACAGTATTCTTATGTGTGTTTGGTTCTTTGATTTTCATTTACTTTATTACTTTATTTATTGACACTATTTTTTTTAGATATGTTGAAGGTACTTTTTTTTTTAATTACTCATTTCAGTACATGTAATCTGTTGTGTTTAATTGGCATTAATTTCTCTTGATTGGGTACATTTGTGTCCTGTACGTTGTCTTAAAGTTAGTTTTGGTGTACTAAAGCATGTGTACAGCTAATTTCTTTGACATAATTACAGCCATACAAGTTCAAGCAGTGAAACTGGGGGTGGGAGTAAATACGTTTTACTTCTTCTTACTCCCTTTCGGGCTACTAGGGTTGTATTTTAATAGTGAATTGCCATATGTACTCATGTATTATGTATATTGTGTACACATAACATTTACCATCAATGTCTCTATGTACATTTCTCTATTGTTTATGTAAAATTACCTACATATATAGTGTTTACAACAAATTCTTTATGTATATCTGTGTACATATAATGAAATGTTTTCAATAAGTATTGTACATGGAGCTCACATGCTCAAAATAAACAATAAAGTGAAAATAAAATAAAAATGAAATCCAGTATTTTACTGCTTTAACTTTCATACTTTAAGTATGTTTTGCTAATATTTACATAACTTATGTACATAAGAACTTCTCTATAATAGAGCAAAGTCAGAGTGTGATATTCAGTGTAAGAGTGTGATGTAAGAATCTGGGTCCTGATAACTTAATATCTGAGGACATTAAGGAATAGTAAAATTAATGCAATAAGAATGATTGTG
>JAPTGZ010000028.1:18676549-18687432 GCA_029814645.1 Fowleria isostigma | reverse complement strand
TCCTTTTCTTCCCTCCCTTCCTGGCAAGAAGGCCGGGGCAAAGCTCGTAGGCTGTCATAATCGATCAGTCCCAGGGTGGGGAGGAGGTGCTTAAGGAGGCTTTATCCTGATCCCGATTAACGGACTGGCTAATTAGACTAGCCCCGTTCTTCTCTTCCAGCTCAGCCCACAGGACGGAGCCCCGGGGGGTGGGAGGGAAGGGGGTGGAGAGGGATCAATAGATGCCCGGGAAGGACTAGAGAAAGGGTAGTAAACTGAGAAAAGAAACGGCGAGGGAAGGCAGAAACGTGGAGGACGAACAGGCACATAGAGGGTCAGCACGCCTCACCTCTGTGTCTGTTGGTGGTCTTGTCGAACATGAGCATGGCATCATCAACCTGGGGGAGACAAACAACACAGCTTTAGGCGGCGATCTCTCTCTTGCCACGCGGCATATTGCCTGACCTCAACCCTTCTCAAGTTCTGCAGGGAGGCTCAGCAACAGATGGACAGAAGGGGAAGGGGGGGGGAGGGAGGTTGAGTGGAGTGGAGACGAGCGACAGGTCTCAAAAAAATAAGAGGCAGAGGGGGTAAAAAAAAAAAAAAAGACGGGCAAATGGGAGGAAGTACTGTATGACAAGCCCCAGTAGTGTATGGTTCACATAATGGGTGGTGTGGAAAGTTGGAAGTTGTGTTTGCCGCTAAACTGCCCGGTCACAATCCTTCTCACAGAGAGCACATAATCCACCCCCTTTCTCCCCTCCAAAGTTTGACATTCCCATGGCAACACTACAAAAAGTCCCTCTAAAAAAGAACTCAAGCCAACATCAAATATGGTTTATGAATAGTGGGAGAGTGCCAGTGAGACAAAGAGGGCCGCAAAGAGAGAAACAGACGGGGGGAAAAGAAAGTAGCCGGTCACAGGCGGAAAGGTGAATCCTGTGGGCAGGTGGAGACTCGATGAGAGGAGAGAGCTGATAGCGAGAGGAATAGCGACAGGTGGAGATATGGTGAAAGAGAGCACAGAAAGTCCTGTAAGAGAGAGAGAAAGAGCAGGACAGGAAAAAAAAGATTGGGTCAAAGTGGAAAGGGAGGAGAAAGAGGAGACAAAGGGAGAGGGAGAACAAAGAGGCCTGGAGGCTTTGTTTGTTGGCACAGTCAGCCATAATTCCTCCTCCTCTTCTCCGTTTGACCTCTCCCTCTGGCACGGCCTCCCTTTATAGAGCAAAGACACAGGTGTCTATTCTATACACAAAAAAACACACCCAGGGTTTCTTATGTCAAAGTTGACCTACTCTTTCTCTCACTCGCTGCTTTTTTCTCCCCTTTCTCTCTCATCACAAACTGACATGTTTATACTCTGGTCGGCGCGCAGAGGTCCAAATAAACATTTGGTAAATTAATCTGTCCTCTTGGTCTATAATAAGTTTACTGGCAGCCGCAGTGGATATGGTCCACCGAATAATTTGTCATGGTCTCACACTTGTACTCAGTACTAGGACACAGTGTGAGTTTATGTGTGTGTGTGGACCCCCAAGGGCAGTTTGCCTACAGAAAGGTCAAAGGTGAGGGAGGAGCGTCAGTGTGAAAGGGGACCTGTTGGTCTGATGCCTCTCAAGTCACTCGCTCCTTCTACTCTGACATTTGCTCATCGCTTGCCACATGTTCAACTCAGTATCTCTGTGAAAAAAAAAACGTACCTTTTGTATCCAGAGGTAAATCCTACAAGTACACAGACTCACCACATTTTAAATAATTGATCGTAACAAGAGCAGGGGTCAATACCACAACACCCCAGAGCTCACATGGGTCCTGCAGATGTTCAAGATTTGAGCAGACTCCAGAAACCAGGCTAAAACATACCACTAGTAATATTAGAAGACATCAAAAGAATACTCTAGAATAATAAAGAATACATGACTAAGATTTTTCCCCAAAAAGCACTCAGTGATCTTGTCAAAAGCAGCTTAACTGAACTTTCCTCAGTGAAAAAGATAAATGATTAAATGTAAAGTTTATTTGCTGGACGTTTCATGCTTCTCTAAAAAGTTCTCTTTTAATCTTTGTACCACATTAACTTCAGGTTTTGATAAAACACTTGTAAAAGATGCAAACTGAATCAAGATGCATAAGAGATCAAAACTTTTGTGATATTACAAATCCTGGAGATACCTTTGTCTCGTATAGTCAAATCTTTGGTGAGCGCACAAAACTTTCTCCTTTCAACAGATGAACTTGAAAAAAATCCTCAAAGTGTCAAACTTTGCACAGTAAAAGTCAAACATTACAGTTAACAAATATTGAAGAATACTTGTTTCTGAGTTGAGGGGGACCATGACAAGCCAAACCTACATGTCAGCTGAAACTGCACTATCACCTTAGTCCACACAATCAAGACATCAAAACAAAGCTCAGTGTCCACGTTAAATGCACACAAACATAGTTAATTGCACATCATTGCTCAGTATTTCAAACAGTGAGCATTTTAATGGCATACTGCTGGACAATATTCCCCCTTATCCTTTTTTCCACCTCTCATCTTCCCTGTTATCCCCTGCCCATCCCTCTCTCCACTCCTTTGTCCTCACCAGGACGGGACACAAAAGGTCCAGTGAGGCATTCTAATCAGGAACTTCCATGGATGGCTGGAGCCCACATTTCACCATCCATCCCTCGATATCTCTCTTGGCAAAATTCATCTAGATGTTATGATTGAGAAGGGAGCACAGAGAAACTCAAGACCAAACCTTTAGCACTGAAAATAAAGTATCATGCGGATGGAAACGCAGCACCTGAAACAGTGTCTTCACAAGTCTGACTTCCACAAGTTTCAAGGACAGGATGTCCAGTTCACTTGATCAACAACTGTTGCATATCTGATTTTGATTTAGGAGATCAGCCACAAGTGACACGAAAATCTCAAGTACTCGGATATTAAAAAAAGCAAACACAAAAAGTCGGTTTCCCAGATATTCAAATACACATTTAAGAGTGTGATCAGTCCAGAAACTTTCAGTATGCAGATAAATAACCCAAGGACAAACTAACAAAATATTTGTCTTGCTTTGTACAGAGGCATAATGGGCCTCGTAAAACCTCCCCCCACACCCCATCTTTGCCCCAGTTCCCTCTCTTACGCCTCCACAAACCTCTCTCAATCAGGCCCTCCCTCCCTTGTTGGTGCTTTTGTGGACCCATCATCCATTCTTCGCCTCACGCTTTTCAAAGTCTGCAGAACATACAAACTTTGACCAACTTCATGCATCAATTTTTCTAAAAACACCTGCAGAACCTGGTCTCTGATGTGACAGACACAACAAAGATGGAGTTCTGTTTTTGAGAATTAGTTGCATTTATTATTTCCAAACCCCTGAACTGACCCCCCACTCAATGCACACACAGAAACATGCAAACACCCCCGAACACCACCTCATCCCTCCTCCTTCAGAACAAAACCCCCTTACCCACAGAATTACTGGGGACAATGGGCAAGCCAGGTCACCACGGTAACGGGCTAGGAGGGGGTTGTGGGTAGGAGCAGCTGTTACATCAGATTAATTCAGATTCTGATAATCCCTCCTCCTTCCTCAACCATCACCACACACTCACTACAAAACTTTTCTCCCCCCCTCTCCGCTCCCTCTTCCAGTCCCCCAAACTTCGCCTGCTGCTCCGGCTCCGCACCTCCCGGAGCCTCTCGGCCTCGTTAGTTTTCCCTTCCTACCCTCTTCAAGCCTTTTCTCTCCCTCCTTTCTCGCCCTCCTCCTTCCCGCAGTAACTCCTTCAGTTCCAAGTGGTCGCTGAACTCTGAGTGAAGTTTTTTCTCAGAGAATCCGTGGTCAATCAGACCTGAGTTTGAGCTGCTGATTAGTTTCTACGCTGATGAAACAGATACAAACCGATTTATACGAGTTATGACTGAAAACCTGTCTTCACTCACCTTCCCAAACTGGTCAAAGTACTGCTTGACGTCTTCAATGGTTGTGTTCACTGACAATCCTCCCACAAAGATCTTCTTGGTTCGAGTCACTAACTATGAGAAGAGAAAAGATCCTCATGAACCACATCAGTTTAATCACACATTCATTTGGCAGCAGTGACTTTTACATTAGTTCTTTGCATACGAATAATGTGACACAATAATGGAACTAAGATTTGTATAATAAAGACTACTGAATACTTAAAGTACTTTAAAGTCTTGCTTCTGGTGTCAGAGTTTTGTTCCATTTATTTCCACTACCCATAAATATATATAGCGGAGTAGTATGGTTATTATTCTGCTATAGAAATGTCACTTATGTGACAAAGAGCAGGAAACTGCTCTCCTGAATAGAGATCATACTAGAATAGTAAACTTAGACTTAGCTTTATTGTCATTCAATAAATGCACCAACAGTACACATATTATATTATCATATTAGTAAATTACATACATTTCTGCTGGTCAGTCGACTATATTGTCAGTCTTGTGAGTGATAGCTACAGCTCTTATCAAATATTAAGAAGGAAAAATTCTTTGCACAATGTTTTTAATATCTAGACTAAATCTGTATTTTTTACACTGTAAATTGTAAACATGATTTTTGTTTGCTGCTTTTAAACCTTATTGAGATGAAAAATGGCAGACAATGTAAAAGTTTATAAGGAAAACACTTTTCACACATTTCTGAGTTAGTGAAGGCAATGGAAGTGATGATATTATTTAACAAATACTCAAAACAGCATGTATTTATTTGGTGTCTCTTTTTTTCCCCCCATTTAATATAAACCTTTTCTAGATATTGCACAACTGAAACACATGCAAGTATTGATGGAAATATTTCTCCACAAAGCTCATCCTAGTTGCAGCGTAGATCCAAAATCTTTACATGTTTTGGTCTCCTGTATCATATCTACAAGGTCAATGTACTCCAGCCTGGGCAAAAACACTCAGCATGGAACTTTACAGTCAATGCTGGCTCTAATAAAATCATCAAAAATCTTATTCCAGTAAAACCAAAACATACAAGCAGCTCAGTTATGATTAGTATCATGTATACGGTGCAGCTTAACATACAAAAGACCGCAAAAGCTGATGCATTAACCTGAGGCAGTAGGTTTTATGTTTTTGTTGTCAATCCAGTAATTCTTTTTGCCGTTTGTCTTTTTCTTGCCTCTTGTTGTTAATGAAAGAGACAAAACCGCACCAATGTGGACACAGTGTTCCTGAAATACGATACAAACATTTAGGTGGGTTTAACAATAATGTGCGTCTCTAAACTTGTGAAAGTTTTTGTTAACATACGATCCCATAACAGGCCTGTGATGTCAGCGCAGCTCATGTTCATCAGATTACGAGGCATTAGCCCAGATAAGAGACTGAAACGCTCCACACACTCTAACAAACAATGCAACTAATACGAGAAGACGGCTCGACTCACCTTGGGCTGAGCTCGGCGAGGGAATGCAACCTTTGGGTCAATCTACAAGGAGGAAATACAGAGAAAGAGACAAGTCCGGTCAGTGATGGCCATGATATACTGCAGATAAAGCTCCAACCTGTCACTCTCTTACAACTCATCAAAGAATCAATCTCTATGCAACATCCATGTCTTGATCTTAGCAAAATTTAGTCACCAGCCCTAAATCTACACACTTAAAAGCTTGATATTTCAGACTTGCTTTGCTAGAACAGACACTAGGTAAAAACTTGAAGAGAAATCATGATCAAGTTGACATCGGATCTACAGTACACACGCTCAACACACATTATTACAGCTATTCATATAATAAATGATTAAACGAGTGAATTTTTCTGCAATGCATTTGATTCAACAGTGAGGTGCAGCAATCTAGTTTTATTTTAGGAGGCCAGATTACAATCAAAAGCCTGATTTAAAACCCTTCGACTTTTAGAAAATACAGGTGACGCATCTAAGAGAGAGCACTTTAATCTCTTTGATAGTGCGAAGTGTAAAGTTTTTTTGTTTTCTTTTTTATAAGAAGAAACTGCATAAATGTAAAAAAAAAAAAAATCAAGAGCACAGGGTATTAAAGCATGACAAGCGGGGGGGCATGAAAATCAAATGATTGTTCTACAGTAATTCTATGGTTTATGTGTACTTATACTTCTCATACTGATCGAGTCTGTGCCCCCCCCCCACCCCAATAGCCATGGTTACTTAAAATACAGTCTCCAATGATGCAGTAATGCATGAACCGACAGGAGAATAAACTATGAACTCCTGTTGTGCATAATCACGGCTGTGTTTCAATCCTGCATACTTGCTCAGTCTGCAGCAGTGACGGTTCAAAGCTGTCATTTAGTAAAAGTGGAGCTAAACGCCTGCACAGCTTCAGAATCATGCATTCTGATCACAATGGAAATAATAAAAGGTTACAGTACTTCATATTTAAGACATATAAAATGTAAGAAAAAGACCCCAAAATGTAATGTTATTTGGTTTGCAATTCTACTTAATTTTAAATAGTCCATAACACAGACTTTTTGTATTCAAATATCTCAATGAACCATTTATTTAGGACATAAATTAGAAAAAATAAAATAAATTTTTTGTCAAATGAAGGAGCATTTTCCAAAAATGGTTTTGAGGTTTTTTGTGTTTTTTTTTTTTAAGAATTCTAGTGCCACTATCTAACTCTGACAGTAATGCTGCTTTTATGCTTTTAGAGATTAAAAGTGAAACATTTTCTGTTAAAAAACAAACAAACCCTCATCTTTACATTGAGTTGCACAACAGTGGTCATTAGTCTTTAGCTAAAATTTTACAATAGTAAGACTTAGAAAAGTTAGCATGGAAATTAATCACAAATTTGACGATGAATTGAGGATGACAGCTTTAAAATGTTTGACTAATCTGTTTGACACTACAGAACTGAATGTACTAAGTATGCAAGTCTGTAAAAATGAGAAATTATTGCAAGTCTGTTACATAAGATTATTTAAGCAAGACATCTATAGGCCTTTTTTTCATAATTCAATCAACTCAGTTAATCAACTACTTAAGACACAAATTAGGACAGAATTCAAATAAAATGTGAGAAACTGGCTTCTGTAGTCAATTGAAGATGCTTTTTTTTTTTTTTTATAAAGGATGTGTTTTTAAAAAGAATAAAGTAGAATTGTAGTTTCAGTACCAAAACATGTAAGACGATATTTTCTTTAAATACCTCATCCTTACATTAAGTTAGGCTACAATGATTGGTGCCGTTTATGTAGATAAAAGTACTATGATTTAGAAGAATTAGCACAGACATGAGTCATATTTCACAAAAACGCTATGATAAAAACTTTAAAATGTGCTTGACTAATTTGCCTGATATGCCAAAATTTAATGGTTTCAAGAAATTCCTGCAAATTTTTCATCTTATTTTGAGTTAATTAGATTCGCCATACTCCTCCTTCATTGTGTCAATTAATCAACTACTTAAGACACATATTAAGGTAAAAGTCTGTTTATTGAACTAAATGTAGGTGTCAATCCACATTGTCAGTGTGTACGCTTGTTTATATTTATGTTGCAGCGCATGAATGGTGTGCATGCATGCGCTTTTCACACATGTAAAACATACGAGTATTTGTGTTTGTGTGTGCAGCTGTGATCAGGTGGAATGCCTGGGAATGTCCAGTGAACCCCAGCCTCCCTCGTCACTACCGTGTGACATGTGATCTCCTGGAATCTCACACAGGCACTACAATCACAAACACACCTCACCTCCGCGAAAGACAGCCAAAGGGAGAGGACAAGTGTGTGTGTGTGGGGGGGACAGACTGGGGGGGGGGGATGGGACACAGCTGTCAATCACACACACTGACAGCAGATCATTTTGTTTGTTTGTGTTTGTTTGTTTTTGTCTCCCTCAGCTTTTGATGGAAGTGAGGACGTCATCGAGTACCACAGTGTTCCACTTCCCGTACCTGTGATCTGGATCGTCCTCAGCCCTGCGGTTCCTCACATTTACACCCAGAAAAAAAAACTTTGTTCTCTTTTTAGAAGTTAAATTTTAATACTGCAACTACAAAACATGACAAAAATTGGCCAAGCCCGCTGAATGTCACCAAGGTTAAAAGATTGGAGAGAGAACCACACCATGCCATGAGGATGCAATCATAGACAGGCTGTAAAAATTGGAATTTGAGACCTCTATATTAGTCTATACTGATCTAACAGAGCTAGAGAACAACTAGACTACTCCACACTGTACTGCTGTTACACTAACAGATGGTGAGACAGTACAGCACTAAGATTAGTCCGTAACCATGAGAGGGTAGAGTTGAACTACAGTAGAGAGCTAGAGCCTCTATGGTAAACCACATGCGTTTACCAGAGTAGGGTAGCAGTGTTGTTTCTACTTGAATAAGAGTTTACATCACCGCAGGTTGTCTTTATTTTGTCGTACTAAAGAGTAGCAGAGTGAGAAGACTAGGCTAGACTGGAGGATCAGATGCAGAGTCTACTGTTTAGTTTCTATGGTGGCTAGACTACTCTGATAGTCACCTCCGGTCACCAACCCTCCTGATGTCCAACACTCCTGTGCACATTCAAAAACAAACAGACACACACACAAACAAACAAAATCAACACAGGGCAGCGCACATCACATCCGTGGAGAGGAAATTGTGGACATTAAACAGATGAAGTGAATGTAAAAATAAAATTAAATGAATAAAAAAATACTTGACGGTTGAAATAAAGTGAAAGTAAATTGAAAAATAATGCAGATGTTTACACTTTATTTACTGTTTTCATGAAAACCTTTATATTCAGCTACAAGTATCCACCCTTTACTATAGTCACTTATATCATAAATTTAAATATTAGCAGCATATTGGCTCATATAAAGCACTTTTCAATTCCTTGATCTGCATGACTACAGCTTGAATAATTCAGTTCCAATTCACAGGATCCCAATTTGACTCAGTTTCTGAATCATTTCAGGCAATAATTTTTAGCTACAATACCAAGCAGCTTGGATATGGAAGATATTCTCAGGGAAATACAGCTGTAAATTACCAGGGTAACATTCTAATCTGGTATATTATTAAAAACACAAAAAAAATTATTAGACCATCAAAAGTCATCAAAAACAATGGTTATGCAATCAAGTATCAACTCCTGTGTGTATCATGTGACAAAAACAGACAGAAAAGAAAACATGAAATGCCTAAAAAGCACCATTATTGTCAGTACAATGCCATAGATATTGATGTAAGGACTTATGTGTTTTTAGTTATTATCAAGAAAACCATGGACAGTGGATAGGTATCGGCTCTGAAACTAAACTCGTCTGAGCTATTTTTGTTGTTATCATTATATTTGCTCAAAAACATGTACCTTTAGTTGTACCAGGCATTAAAATGAACAAGAAACTGAAGAAAACATAGGGTGGTCTAATTAAATTTTTCTACGACTGTATGAATACCACACATTGCCCCTACAGAGGTTACATTAATGTACTTTTTAGTTAAAATCACACACAATTAGTTTCTTTAATGTGCAAGTGATGAACGCTCACATTTTATTAATCTATGAAAAAGGCCTAAACTTCTAGTGATGGTATTGATAAGTATCCGATCATTCAAATGTAAATCCAGGTTCCATACATGAGCATATTCTACAACTACTAGGCCATTAACTGCCAGCTTTTCATAATTAATCTCATAATTACTGCTTACCGATAGTAAGTATGGATCTTGTTGCACGAGCTTCAAAGTTTCAGGGCAAGCCTTGTAAGGTGGTATTAAAAGCCCTTAGAGTAAAGCATATTAAGAGGTTATTGAGGGAAAGTGTAAGTCAGTGACCTAAAAGTTGTAGAAAATAGTCATGTAAGGCTTTTTTATAAGTGCCTTATCATGACTGATACAAAGCCAATATGCTGCTTATATTAATATGCTGATGAAATAAACGAGTGAAAGTCTCTAGTTTAATATAAATTATTAACATCTCATCTAATCTCATCTCATCTTTTTCCGCTTATCCGGGGCCGGGTTATTAACATTATTTTCAAAGATATAATTCCTGGTGAATATGAAGGAAAGTTACCAAAAAACTGTCCCTGACGACATCCTCCAATATAAAGCCAAGTGAAGTTACTAGAGATGTCAGAAAAGATGTTGACGCAGAGGCCTAACCACACCACACTTTACGGTAATGGAGGAGAAGCTGAGCGTAATACCAAGAGAGGTTTATGAATTCAGGCCAATCCCCTTTGACCACCTACATCCCAGCTATGCAACAGTTGGCCGAGGGCACTGCCTGTCACAGCCTGAGCTACAGGAACATTAACACAACATGCCGACTGGGCAGCACTCAACATCTCTAAGGAACAACCCAAGCTTGTTGACTCCAATCCTATTAGTTTGGATAGCCATACTAATCAGTAATGGGCAATCACATCCCCATCCCCCTTCTTTCCACACTCTGAACAGTGAGGCAATAGTTAACGGAGCTGCAAACATCCCTGATGCACCTCCACACAGTCTCAATAAAGATTCTTGTGTAACTTTGTTGTAAAGCTCTCTGCTGTGCACCTCGGAGCTAAAATTCAATGGAAACTTTGTTTCACAAAGGTGCAGTTTGCATCGGCTGTCACTTGCTTTACAGATAGCAGGAAACTGGGAGGGCACCCAGAGGGGCAGCTAACAGAGAAGCCGTTACATAAATCACAGTAAAACCTGCCGTCCTATACTGGTCAAAACCAGGCCGCATCTGTCCTTCAACACAACAAGTCGCAATAAATTCCTGTGCAGCACTGTATTTGCACTTTAGCCTCTCGGCTGCGCAAAGCTCTGTTAATTCCAGTGCCGGAGTGGTTCAGTCGGTCACAGCATGGCACATTCTTTCTGTTGCCACTGGAGAACTTTTCTCTCCCCTCTCTAACAGGATAACCTGTCTGCAAGAGAG
>JAPTGZ010000028.1:18627032-18637364 GCA_029814645.1 Fowleria isostigma | reverse complement strand
CTGTAATAACAAACAGTTATGACTCACATGTTATCCACATTTGCACAAAAAAAATTGCACAATAACAGTATATACATTTTATAACTCTATAAATGCATGATAACTATTCTGATTGTTGTAGCAATTTAGATCTGGGGTATCAAACTCAGTTTAGTTCAGGGGCCACATTCAGCCCAGTATAATCTGAAGTGATCCAAACCAGTAAAATAATAAGTGAAAAAAGAAAAATGACTTTATTATAATTCTTACATCTCTACAAACTATTCTTTAAAAATGTGAATAACATGGATAACTTGAAATATGTTAAGAAAAATAAGTGCAATTTGAACAATATTGATTCTGTTTGTCATTTACACATGTTCATTACAACATATAGATCACAGTGAATCTACAAATACACAAAACACTAATAATAGGCAGAATATTGGTAAAATGCTTGTTTTTCTTGACATTTTAGGTTATTCACTTTTTTTGTGAAAGGCTAGTTTATAAATGTCTCCATGTAATTTAACATTTTTGCACTAAAACAGAGAAAATTTGTTTGTCATTATGTACAGGTAATTATGATGGTATTTTATTGGTCTGACCCACTTTAGATCATATAGGTCTGTACATCCTTGGTAATAATTATCTTCAATGTCATTTTTGCATTTCACAATTTCATCCCACGGGTCCCCGGGCTGTATGTTTGAGACCCTGATTTAGATATAAAACATGATGTAACTGAAACCAGCTAAATCTGTTCTAGTGTACAATGGAGAAACGAATGGCTAATTTTACTAAATTTTGTTGAAAAATATATCTAGTAAGTACCATACTAAAATACAATTCAAGATACTTATACTGGATTACTTCCAGTTTATGTTTCTTCGTACTTCTATTTCTCTACAAATTAAAAGCAAATATTGTACATTATCTGTCTACACTAGATTTGCCAAACATCTGTATTTCTAGTTGTGCTTATTGTGAAAGCATTTTACTAAACTGAAGGATTAAGTAAATTCTCATCTGTCTTATGCAAAAAAAGTAAAAATACAAAAACAAAAAACAAACAAACAACCAAACAAAAACTAAAAACAAGCAAACAAAAAAGTACTGGATAAGCTCAAATATGCCTCGTCACAAAGGGTAAAACAGGCTTATTCACAGGACAATACTACAGATGCCTCAATATTCAACAAAAATAGTCTATTGTAGTAAAACATTGACAAACTGACTGCTTTTAAACTTCATACTTTAAATACATTTTGCAGTTTTTGACATATATTTACATACTTTTACTGAAGCAAGGGTTTTAAAGGATAAGTTTGGTGTGTAATATTTTCTGTGTAATATTAGTACTCTGAATACTTCCTCCAAGACTGCAATTGATGGAATATGTTACTCTTACTCTTATTTAGATTTTTCAGTAGCAAAACTACAAACAACCCACTCAAATTGCATTCAGAAGCTACACTTAGTGGAGTAAATTATTCGAAGTCATAACCAAAGCACTGGCTTTAAAATATGTGACAAGACAGTGGATCTCTTGGCATTCAATATTCCTATATGACACTGTTCTTCATCAGCTAATTAGTTTGTTTGGTTGAGCTGTTTTTGTTCTCTGTGTCTTCTCAGTGAAATATCTGAATGCTCACACTGGAATAGTATTCCTGCGTTTCCCCAAAAGTTGCTACAAGCTCCTTTGGTCTGCACTGCCTTTTATTACCAGCATCGTATCAAGAGGGCAGAAGATCCCCTGTTTTTTTAACTGTTTGCATGTTGGAGGTAAGAAAAAAATGTACATCCAGCAATCATATTTTCCATAAGAAGTATAAGAATTAATTCAACTCTGACAGAGTTTTGTTTCACATCTGTTTCTTTCCAGGAACAATAAGAACATGTCAGAAGTTTCTGATCCGATACAACACCCAGCAGCTGCAGCGAATGCTCCCTAAATGCAAAAATGAAGGTACGCTCTTGTTTTTTTTTTTAGTGTCCTCTGACTTATTAAATACAGTATACCTAGAGTTTATATATTGGAGGTATTCATTTTAGCCAACCATGTACCCTATGTACTGATGAAGGGAATCACATTAACCACAAAAAGAACTTTGTTCTTTTTCTCCTTTGCAGAAGAAAAACAAGAGATTCGTCGAGCAATTATGAACTGCTCTCTGATTAAAGGAAAAAAGGAAGTGTATGAAGAAGCATCAGAAAGTGAAGAGGATGAGGAAGAGTAACGTCATGACATGCAGTTATTGGAAGCAGCAGCATACACTGGTGCAGAGGTAGACAACTCCCCTCCTTGAAGGCCGGTGTCCTGCATGTTTTAGATATTTCCCTCTTCCACACACTTGGTTCAATTAATGATCAGCTCATCATCCAGCTTTGCAGAAGCCTGATTGTGATGTAATGGCTTCCAGTTGTGCTGGAAAAGGGAACAACATGCAGGACACCTGCCCTCGAGGACCGAAGTTGCCTACCCCTGCACTAGTGTCTCTTTAAGAACACCCATTTGTTAGGGTGCAATTTTTGTTATGGCACTGATGGAGGGGAAATTTTGAATTAATGCTTGCTCCACCTTGTGGAAACGTAGCTCCCTCCTGCTGGCCAGTGCCTTATTTACAAAAGTGACACAAGATGCTGTCATACTGTGACTGGATTTGCAGGATGGACTGATGGTCAACATGAATGCTGTATACCACATGTGTATCTCAAATGATTCATCACAAAACAAAATTCTAACAAATTTTGCAGAAATACTTGCAAACTTATTTGATACATGTTATTTTGTATTTATAATGTTTTGTGCCTTTCTGTATTTTTCATATATATTAAAGTATTACTTTGTAGCTGTCACTGTTTCTGGTGATTCAAGTAAAGTTGTTTAAAATTTTATCCCTGAAAATTCCTTAATTGACATTGAGTCAGGTTGGAAGGTGTCATATAGCCCATGTACATAGTAATCCATTTAGTCTATAGACAGACCTTCAAATGAAATGTTGACGGCGCGTTAATTTTTATAGTTAGCAAATTGTTAGGGAGAGAATAAATTCTCTTGAATTGGCTAATTACATCCTGTTCTTTCTACTGTGTAAGTCTACAGTAAGGATTAAGGCCACTGGAAAAAAAAAAATTAAGGTCCAATTTGTAGGGTGGGGGGGCGTGATTTGCAAAAAGACGTGTTTTCCAGACAACCGGGCCTGGGAAGGTCTGGGAACCCCATTGTTTTTGTCCAGATTGTATTTATTTTTCCATAATAAATGATAAAAGGCCACACCCATTTCTGCCTTTATTTTTTGCAAAAACTGGAATTGGGATTTTGTCTGATCTGCATGAATCTTGATATGGACACTCATCACCTGGACCTGATCCAAAGTTACCATAGGAATTTTGTTTGGTCAAAAAATTTGCAAATTATTAATGAATTGTCAAAATCTCGTTTGTTTAGTGAACTGTCATCAGCTGTTACCATGGCGACAAGCCCATCAAACATTCAAAGTGAATGGTTCGATGGTTAGGCATCATGGGAAATGAAGTCACAGTGTTTTGACAGCTGTGCTGTGTTTGCTCTTGTTTTGTGGAGGAATAAAGCAGTACGTGGTAAGGAACAGGATTAGACCACTGGGGAAAAAAATAAGGTCCAATATTTTCTGAGAAAAAAATCAGAATTCTGACTTTTTCCTCAGAATTCTCAGACTTTTTTTTCAGAGTTCTGACTTTAATGTCATAATTCTAACTTTAATATAATAATTCTGACTTTAATCTCAGAAATTTGACTTTTTCTCAGAATAACAATCAAGTATTTATCGGACCTTAATCTGTTTTTTTTTTTTTTAACCAGATGCCCTAATCCTGTTCCTTACCACGCACTGCCTTATTTCGCAACAAAACCAGAAAAACAAATAAATAAATAAACCGCGGTAGCTGTCAAAACGCTGTGACTTCATTTCCCATGATGCCTAGCTGGGCCTCTGCTAAACAGATTTGCAGGCAGGCTGTACAAGAAACATCCGGGTCTCTCAGGTTCCTGTCTGGCGACCCGTCGCCATTAGTGCAGCCTCCGTGTGTCGGATATATTTTTTTGATCAAAATCTTTAAAAAATCGTGTTTTTTTAGCTTTCTGAAAACCGTTAACACCTTCTTAGGTGCACATTGTTTTCCGTAGCAAGAAAAAAACCCGCAAATTTAGGGGTCTTGGCCCCGCGTGGCGAGATTTCGTCCTCTCTTTCTAAAGGCTTCATAACTTGAGACGCCGAAATCGTGTCTCTTGTTTTTTTCTTCGGTTTGTTTGTTGCCAAGATGTCGCCGTGATGGGGTCTCCGCGTTTGACAGAAATGAATCAGGGCCGTCGTCGCCTGACCCGCACTCACTGCAGCCCATTTTCCTCCGTTTTTGCGTTTGATGCTAGAGAGCTCGGCGGCTCTCTGCCCGGAGCTCGGCCTCAGCACCGTTCACTGCACGGAGACAAACATGGAGAAAAACACCAACAACAGCACCAGCAACAAGGTTCCGCCCCGTTCCAGCTCCACAGGCCCCGCATCGGCCGAATCTAAACCCAAAACAGGTGAAACACAGCAGTCAACCACACCAATTCCACGTGAAGTTGTAGCCCGGTGTTTGCTTTTGCACTTTTGCCCCGTGGCCTGTTGGGGCCTAGCAGTAGCGCACACTGCTGATCTGGTCGGCCTGACGTCGCTGTCGAAACATTTGACCCAACAGCCGTCCGTCAGTCAGTCCGTCAGTCAGCTTTCACCTATATTTGCACACAGCTCCTTGTTTGGATTTGCTGACTGCAGTCGTGCAACGTATCTCCCATATGTACAGCAACCAAGACACATTGTCGACAAAATAATTTCTGCATAAATACATAAATGTTTTGTTTGTTTGTTTTTAGACTTATATGCTGTTTTTTATTATTTTTTTTAAAGTCCTGCTTGTGATGTTTGCATCTAAAAATAGAATGTCTATCTTTGCTCAGCCCGTTAAAGGTTAAATATGTGTTCATGTACATCTGTGGCTAAAAAATTAAAATCCACTGCAATGATGATATAAGACATAATCAGATAGTTTGCTTTGAAAAAACTTTGAGTTAATTTCATCGTGGAGTTTTCCTTGGGGAAAAAAATAAAAGTTAGACTTCAAATTTGCAAACTGTTACTATTTAACAGTTTTCATGCTGGCAAGTAAATGTGTCTTGCTTCCCTTCCACATAAAATATTTGTGCATAATAATGATTAACACATACTCAATAAAGGTGCATTCCGTTTTTTTGGTCATGCAACAGCTGCTGTTTTTTGGAGCAAATTCTCACTTCAGTAGGTGATTTTTAGAGAAAACTCCGAAAGAGTTAAACCTACTCAAAGACTGGAGTGAGGTGATGTTAATTTACCATATTTTTGTAACACTGCTATGGACTTGAAACAATTACCACTGTGTAAAACCTTCGACAAAATGGCACTCAAGATTAATTTGTCTTCTAAAATGATGATACTAAATATTTAATGTTGTCCTCATTTCAGATGGTAAAAACAATGGAGGTTCAAAACGCTATAACCGTAAACGTGAGCCTGCATTTCCCAAAGCTGACAGTTTCCAAGGACCTCGTCGCACCAATTCACAGAAAAGCAAGAATTTTGACAAGAGACCCCCTCAGAGAGGTGGAGGGCGTCAGTATGGAGTTACAGGTGGAGGACGACGTGAGGAGGTTCGTGATGCTGGCAGACATGGCCTTGCTTTATGGTTTACATTTTTTTCTTTATCTCTTCAAATTGAAAACACATTACAGTTGCAAGAATTGTCATTTCAATATTAAGTATTTGTACCATAAGTGGAGCCTGTCTTGTATGTCAAAATAAACTGTTATACACCTTTGTCTTTCCAGGTAGCAGAGACGCGCCGGGCCGAGTTTAGCCCGGCTCAATTTTCTGGACCGAAAAAAATAAGCCTGAACCACCTGTTGAACTTCACTTTTGAACCTCGTGGAGGTAATAGTGGAGATGGAGGCCACGCCTGTTGGGGCCGTCGAAACAAATGGGGCCACAAGCACAAGCCCTTCAACAAGGAGCTGTTTCTGCAAGCCAAGTAAGCAACTTGGTGCAATACTTACCATGAAATTCTGTTGCTGAACAAGTGGTATTTACATAATTGTGTGTCTCAGTTGTCAGTTTGTGGTGGCCGACGATCAGGACTACAAGGCTCACTTCACTGATCCAGACACTCTGGTCAACTGGGACTGTGTGCAGCAAGTGGTAAGTTCCGCTCAAATATTTCTTTAGCACAGTCAGAGACCAGGACATGCACAATCTTTATCAACAGTCAATCAGTTACATGTTCATACCTTTTGTTTGTACTCTGACTTTAGCGTATCTACAGCCATGAGGTGCCATCTTGCCCCATCTGCCTCTTTCCTCCTGTGGCGGCACACATCACCCGGTGTGGGCACATTTTCTGCTGGCCATGTATGCTGCACTACCTGTCCCTTAGTGACAAGACCTGGTCCAAGTGCCCGATCTGCTATGAGGCAGTTCACACCGCTGATCTGAAGAGGTATGTGACAAAAGAAACTGATTCATGTGAAGAGAAAATTTGAGCTTGCCTTTGAATTGAGTTTTTTTTTTTTTTTTACAGTGTGGTTGCTACAGAGACCAAGCAGTATGCAGTTGGTGATGTAATTACCATGCACCTGATGTTGAGGGAGAAGGGGGCTTTGGTGGCCATGCCACGCTCCAAGTGGGTGAAGGTGGAGGAACCTGTTCAATTTGGAGGTGAGAAGTTTTCACAGTCAGTTTAATAACTACGGATGAAAGTAACATTTCATGCAACATAAATTCATGAGATACAGTTTTTAAGTGTCACATTGTACATACAGTATATGCAATTTCAAAGTAAATGAGCAGTTATTTGTAATTAGTGTGACAGTTGAAAAATGTGCAAACACAGAAGCAATCTTCTATGTTTGCACATTTTCTAATCCCATCATCACAACTTGTAGTCCTTCTGACTGTTTCTTTCCGAGCAAGTCATCACTGTAGTATCAGTTTTATTTTGGAAGGGAAATCTCCTGTTTTGAATGTATTTTTTTGAAATACCAAAAAGGAAAAAGTGTGAATTCCTTGGTATTGCCACTAAAACTGTCCTTATTTGCGTTTTCTAGACGCCCATCTTAGCCCTTACTCCAAGCTGCTGCTGATATCCCCAGCGCAGACCTTGGAAATGCTGGCAGAAGAGAAGGCAGTCTTGAATGCTCAGCTTAGCCAGGAGGAGGACGGCCAGGCCTGCTTCATCCAGAGTGCCCTTTGTCTTTTACAGGTCAGTAAAGCACACACAGATGTCATCAAATGCCTATTACCTTATGTAAATTATTTTCTATAAATTCAAAAAAAAAAATGCAAAACAATGTCTTGTTTCATCATAGAAGTTAAAACTGTCTAGCTTGTGCATGATTGTGTCTTTGTGTTTTAGGAGAGAGAGGAAATGTTGTTGAAGCAGCAGAAGGCAAATCCGAGAGACAGCCTTGACTTATCATCTCTGACTCTTGAAGAACCTGCTTCTTTGGAGGAGGAAGTAGTACCTATCATCAGCAGCAGCACCAAGGTGAGACCATAACCACCCTTTCTGTTCTTTTTAACCAGTAGATTAAATATCTTTTGCGTGTTTAAGCTGTACATAGTCACTAAGTATGTGTCTGCTTTGATTGGGTAGCCTGTGTTGCAGTATTCATCTGCATTTGATGATGAGGTGGCAGAGATGTCGGAGGACGTGGCTGTGGAAATGTCGGAGGACGCCGCTGCAGAGCTGCCAGAGGTCCCTGATGGTATACTGGAGAGTGTACTGGAAGAGGCTCCTGAAGCTGTGGTGGAAGAAGAGCTTCACCCTGTTGAAAAGAAGCAAAACACAGGCCGTCCGTTAGCCACTCAAGAGCACGGACCCTACTACTATTTCTACCAAGGTGGGTTAATCCCTGTAGTCCCAACTCTGTATTAAAAGGGTTTTTAGCAGATGTAATGCCTTTTTTTTTTTTTTTAATTGCAAAGTTTTGCCGTGTTTCCACTATGTGGTACCAGCTTGACTTGACTCAGCCTTTTTGTTTTTTCATTACATATAAGAGCCTGGAATGTGGTACCTCTAGTGTTTTGGTATCTGCTTGGCCAAGGTTTCAAAATGGGTGAAGGGATATTTAAATGTCACATGTAAACACTGCAGACTAACTGATTGGTCAGAGAGTTGGCTCTGTGTCATTGCATCATCAGCGCCAGTTTAAAAAAAAAAAAAAAAAACAGATTTGGAAGTGCACAGTAAATATACTAGGAGGTTAATCCACGATGACAGCCCACAAAACAACACTGTGGTCAGTCGAGGAGGTTCAGACATTTCTGTCCTTGGTGGCCAATGGAAAGATTCAGCATGAGCTTGACAGGGCAACACGCAATGAACGACTTTTTCAGCAACCCCGAGCAGATGCCACGGAAGTTATGCTCAGGGTCGCTATGACAACCAGGTACTCTAAAGTCGGTAGTATTCTGTAACGGAAATGATCTTAAGGAATAGTCACTGGTAGTCGAGTAGTGCCTGTACCACACAGTGGAAACGCGGCATTTGATTTTCAGTATTGGCTGGGTAGTGTCTTAATATAATGTCTTATATCTTATTTTGACAGGACTTGTGACAGGGCAGCTTGTGGGATTTAGTGTTTAGTTGAAGAGTGGAGAAAATTTCGAGTTCACAGTATCGTATGCACGGAAAACTAAAGTTTGGTATTGTTAGTACAAAGGAAGTCATTAAACAACTGCGAGAACCTCCTCTATATAGACACTGTTGTTCTGTATTTATGTCTGGGTCTGGATGTGAGATGGGTCTCTCTTTGCTTGTAGTTTTTAAAGGAAGTCTTAAAAGTTTTTTGTTTTTTTTGCTTTAGTCTGTAGGTTTAATTTGTTGAAACTTGCAGAAATGTAGATATGTACTGACTCAGCATATTAAAATTCAGGTCTGATAAACTGTTCCTTGGATGTACAAATTACAACATGAACAGTGCATGGAGTTTGATGGTTCATGATGTGTCACCAGTATTTAAACATGGATTGTTGTGCCATGTCAGTTGCATTTTAGGGTTGACTTCTCTTCCTTGTGCTGGTCTACCATCTTTCTTCTTCTAGCTGCTGACTGCCAGCATATGTTCCTGCACTCTCTGAATGTGCGTTGTCTGACACGCGAATACGGCAGCTTTGAAAACTGTCCTGACACCATCACTGCCACAGTGGTGGAGATAGTGGGGCACACAGTGACCGAGGTGAGCAAGCAAACACAAAGCGCAGACTGTTCAGATCCTTTATGGTTACATTTTTAGATTTATATTCAAATCACTGTAGAATTTCCTTTATTAAAATTATGTTTCCACGTGTCGCACATATAAACTCAATTTTATTTATTTATTTATTTTTTTCCTGATCTGTCTCCAGGAGATCCGCCGTCGGCATCGCTACCTCGAGCATCTGCCACTCACGTGTGAGTTCAGCATCTGTGAACTGGCCCTACAGCCACCACTCCTGTCCAAAGAAACTCTGGACAGTTTTGCAGGTCAGAACGCTTGATCTTTTTTCAGAAAGTGAATTTATAGTTGCAGTGAGGTGGTTCTGTAGAATATAGATCTGTTGACTGTATTTATTTTTTTTCTGCTTGTTAGGTGATTTGGACTTAAGAAAACGACTGAGACAGAAGAAAGCAAGGGATGAGAAGCGACGAGAGAGGCGAATTGAAATTGAAGAGAGAAAGAAACAGGGTAAATGTAAGTATAATGGAGCAATTGACAGTCTCAGGAACACTCTCAAAATCAAATTCACAAATTCATCACTACATAACAAGTAATGAGGATTCTTCTGTTTTTTAGATCCTGAGGTGCATATCGGACTGGAAAACCTTCAGCATTTCCCAGCATTCGGGTCTCCCCCTCACAACAGCAGCCCCTTGGTTCAACCGGACTTTTCGTTTGCCCCTCCTTCACCCCTCAGCTGCAGCCCCTCTAATGGTAAGAGCAACTCTTCATCTGCAGCCAATAGGCCATGAGCTATTGTGAGGACAATGTGTCTGGCATTATCTTCGTCCACTGGTCAGATTACCGTATTTTTCGGACTATAGAGCGCACCTGTATATAAGCTGCAGACACTAATTTTAGAAAGAAAATCAATTTTGTCCACATATAAGCTGCACCGATTTATAAGCCGTGGGTGTCCACATTGTGACATTGTCACCTAAAAAATACATTAAAATGATTTTTCATCAAAGTATGGAAAGGTAATAATAGAAAATGAAAGGTTTTCTTAAAAGCACATTTTCTCTTTCCTTTTTTTTGGT
>JAPTGZ010000028.1:18592931-18607718 GCA_029814645.1 Fowleria isostigma | reverse complement strand
TCAGACCTGGCTCTATCATATGACATAAGAATCAGCATCCTAGGACAAAAGACAAATTTTGACCTGAACCCCCTAATACAATTATCCAGTACACCACAGGCTTAAAAACCAGTAAAACACTATAAAATTTTCTGGTTAGCGGCGGTAAAAAGTCGGTCCAGCATTCACTTTAGCAGTCCCATTAGCAGTTCAGTGCTAGTTGTGTCATGTGCATTCACAGTGCTGCATTATGCTGTTTTAAGGGTTTTATTTCTGAAGGATAGTTTAGTATTTAGGCCCTGACATCAACACTCAACTCCAAACAGAGACATTTCAGTCTGGCCTTATGCAGTCCTTAGTTTGTGACTGAAATGACAATAAAAATAAAACAGATTACCCATGTCAAAGAGCTAGCCATGTGGCTAATGCATTAGTGTTTACTAAATGTTTGACTGATACAACAGACACTAGTCAAATCCCCTGTTCCAGTTCATATGAATAAAGAACAGAATCATTCTGTTCCTGTGTAGATGAACAGTGGCAACTCCACATCTGTTTTTATTTCTTTAACTCCTTTGTTCTCTCCATCAGTTAAATCAATGCCAACGTTTATTGGTGTTTTAGTCCATGCTCTGTCACCCTCCCATTTATCTTTCTTCTCCTTTTTTTCCCCAAAAAATGCGACTTATACTCCGGTGCGACTTATATGTTTTTTTCTTCTTTATGATCTATTTTTTGATGGGTGCGACTTATACTCTGGATCGACTTATAGTCCAAAAAATACAATATATATGTGGGTGCATTCTGTAATTGCCATAACTACTGTAATTGGCATAAACAAAGTGAAACTTAACATGCTTTGAACATCCGACTTCCAGCTTCTATGCCTCTCTTGTACGCTGGAGCTTGCACAAAATTTTCGCAACTTCTAACTGATATCCACTGGGCCAGGTCGGCCATGCTTTCTTGTTCCTCTCTCACCTCGCTTCTTGATTGGCTACATTCCATTCCACGTCACAGTTCATGGAGTCATGACTCAGGAGTCATCAGCTTTACCCACACACACTGAAATAAATGAAGAAAATGAAATGAAGTAAATACTGAACAAGTTTAATACGATTGTCGGCCCTGACTCATTTTGGAGCCAATTATTGGGACAAATTCACTCTTAACACACCTCAGACCACAGGATCCTTTTATAGGATAATCTTGTAAGATGTAAGAAAATCTGGCGTTTGCTGTCCTTGGTCGGGATGGGGGAAGATCAGGACAAAAATGGACTGATTATCTTCAAGTGTGTATCCTGCTTTAGTTAGCGATGATTCACACAAGTAAAATAATCTATTGTCATTGACAGTTAACTATTAAACTAAGATTTTGCACCAACTAAGATTTTGCACCATAACTAAAACTATTGCAAGACAATCTATGAGGTACAAGGTGTTTAGTTTACCAACATCTCCATCACACCTCCACCTTTATCTGTGTTATTTTTGAACAAATTGTACCCAAGTAACTGCTGTTATAAGAGTGCATCTTGTCTGGAGCCCTGACTGTTTGTGTCCCATTCCCAGAGGAAATGGGGCATTTCAGTAAAAAGAACCAAACTATACATGTGCAAAGCTGTGAAACCTTAGACTGCCACCACATTCATTATCCCTTGTGGCTACTGGTTATGAAACATGGAGAGAGGAGATCACTGGGAAAAGGTCAACACAGAGAGGCTTTGATTACCACCTCTGCACCACACCCACTGTTATGAGACCAAACTAGAACAAGTGGATATCATACCAACACTGACAGTTATTCAGTCAATCATTGAAGTCGTTTGTGTGCATTTCCATTTTTTTTTAATTTCCCTGACATCTCATCTGCTCTGATGTCTGACTTGTAGTAAAAAATACATTGGTTTAGAGAGATTTTTTAGTATATAGTGTAGCTTGTATTTAGCTTGGCCAGTCATCCCATTTCCTCAGTGTATTTAGTACTGAGAAGACTATCTGAAACTGCTCCATTCACTGTGGATTATGCCTGATCTGTTTTATACCGGCCAATCACAAGTCTTGGGGGTGGATGTTTCACAATACGTACCAACTTTTTAATTTTTTTGTCATGAGTCAAAATCAGTTCCAAGTCAGCAAATCTCTTTACAACTGTTGTTGGTTGTTTGATTTAAAAGTAATGATTGAATTACAGATTACACCATGTATTCTTAAATTTCTCTGGCGTCACATCTGTCTTATCTGTGATTGGTTTACTCAGCGCCTGTTAGTCCCGCCTTCATATTTGGATTTAAGCCCCGTAATTCCAACTGTTTTCTCAGTATTGAATACACTAAGGAAATGGGATGGCTGGATAGACTAGCTTACGTTGCATACTGAATCAGAAAATACTGTGTCTGTCAAACAGGCAGAGGTTTGCAGGCTTCTTTTCATTTAATATTTCTGTGTATTTCCTACTTTTTTAGATTGAGGAGTCTGTTGTCACCCCTAGTGATCTGAAAATGATTGTGGATTTTCAAGATTCCCAGAAGCAGATAAGAAAATCCTCCATGCCTGAAGGACCTGATTCATCAATTGGTGCTATTTCCAAAGAAAGCAATTCAAGCAGTGAAGTGCAGACCGTTAGAGCCTCTTTGTTTGAAAATGTCGTGGAGAAGTACAGTGTTCTAATGGTGGATGACAATAAATATGAAAATAAGGCTTTAGACTCACCCAGCAGCCCATTACCCAAAAAACTGGATGATGAGGGAAAACTCGTAACTGCCACTTATAAAGAACCTCCATCTCCATCAAGTCCCATGCGTGTGTTACATGCATTTGACACTGTTCATTCAGTGGAGGAGAACAGGGCAGTAAGTGAGAACGTACCCTCTGCTCAATGGGAAGATAAGGCCATGACCCTTCGTTCCAGACGCTCAGAAGGAAGCAAGCCAGCAGTGGAGAGAACTGATTCAGCAGTGCAAGGAGAACCCATAGTGACTGCGATGCCAGAGCAGCAGCCACGGTTCCTTAGAGTAGGTGCTTTGCCGAAATGGACCACTGCAGATATCAGTCAGGAGACAGGGTTAGAGAAAGGGATGATGAAGGGAACACAAAGGGACGGGCGAGACAAAAATAGCCAGAGAGAAGCGGATCAGGAGAATGTATACGCATCTGATAAACACTTGAAAATGCTACAGGTAGAAGAACAGCCGAAACCCAGGGCAACCTACTTTGCTTTGACTGGACAAATGCAAGAGACCACTTCTCTTGTGGATTCAGGAACAGCTGTGGGGGACATGACTGTTCCTTTTGATGATTCTTCTTCACAGTGGGGCTCCCAGGGGAAGGTTTTACCCTTAAGAAGGAATCCATCATTGGATGAAGCTTTTTCAAAGATTTTTGAAAGTCCAGACCAAGTTGAAAAGATAATGAGAGGTAGCACATCACACAGGGAAGTCAAATCAATGTATGATGGACAGACAACGGAGGAAATTATGGAAGGCGAAAAGAAACGAGAACCTAAAAAGGAGCTAGAAAGACACAAAGGACAATTAAAAGAGCTTGACAGGGAAACACAAAGGCAACTTGAAATGGAGAAACAAGCGCTTTTGCAATTTGAACAAATGAAGGAGAGGGATCAGCAGAGAGATTTTGAAAGACAAAGACAGAGGGCTTTTGAGAGGGAGAAGCAAGAGTTTGAGGAGAAACAGCGAGCACTAGAAAAGCAGAAACAGATAGAGCTTGAAAAACAGAAAATCCAAGAATACGAGAGAGAGAAACAAAGAGAACTGGAAAGAGAGAGACAGCGACAACTTGAGAAAGAAAGACGCAGAGAATTAGAAAGACAGAAAGAGATTGAAAGGCAGAAACAACGAGAGCTGGAGAAGGAGAGACAGCGTGAACTGGAGAGGCAAAAGAAGAGGGAAGAAGAGAGGCAGAGAGAACTAGAAAAAGAGAGGCAAAAGAAGAGGGAAGAAGAGAGGCAGAGAGAGCTAGAAAAAGAGAGGCAAAAGAAGAGGGAGGAAGACAGGCAGAGAGAGCTGGAAAAGGAGAGACAGCGTGAACTGGAGAGGCAAAAAGAGTTGGACAAGGAGAGAAAATTGATGGAATTGCAAAAGGAAAAGCAGAGAATAGAGGAGATGGAGAGAATTAAGGAGCTGGAGCGAAAGCAGCTCATAGAGTTTCAGAAAATAAAACAGAAAGAAAAGGAGCGGCAGCAGATCTTGGAGCTGGAGAAGCAGAGACTTAGAGAAAAGATGGAGAGAGAGGAGGCAGAGAAAATGAAACAGATGGCCTTAGAACATGAAATGTTAAGACTCAGAGAGCTTGAGAAAGAAAGGGAAAAACAAAAGGAGATGGAGAGGGAATATCTAAAAGAGATTGAGAGGGAAAAGCAGAGAGAGTTGGAGCAACAGAGACAAAAAGAGAGGGAGCGTCTAAAAGAGATTGAAAGGGAAAAGCAGAGAGACATGGAACAACAGAGACAAAGAGATTTAGAAAGAGAAAGGCAGAAACAGTTGGACTTAGAAAACCAGAGGTTGAAACAACAAGAGCTAGAAAAAGAAAGGCAGAGGAAGGAGGAGTTGGAGAGAATTAAAGAGATGGAAAGAAGGCAACTCTTGGAATTAGAGAGACAAAAGCAGGCAGAACGAGAAAGACAACAAATTTTGGAGCTGGAAAAACGCAGATTGAGGGAGAAGATGGAAAAGGAGGAAGCAGAAAAGATGAGACAGATCGCCAAGCAACAAGAAGCAGAGAGACAGCGCCTGAAAGAGAAACAGAGGAAAGAGGAACAGGAGAGGGTGAGGCTGGAGGCATCATCCCTTAGACCTAAAGTGGTGGATCTGGACTCTGTTCTTCGTGTTGACCCATTTCCCAAGGCTGCCTCTCAACGCGGTGACCCTTCCACACGATGGAAGGAGCCATCTGCAAAAGCAGAGCAGCCATACAGACCTGGTGTCCTTGACCTTGACTCTTTCACATCTCAGACTCAGCCTTCTCCAGCTAGAGACTTGTTTCCTGTTTCTGGTATTCAGGGAATAGAGGCTGTGACGGGGGCAAGAGCACAGGTGCCATCACAGGCCTCAGGAGGCTTCTCAAGCCCTGTGTGGACAATGTCTCCACAGGATCCATGGGAGCTTCGGCAAGTTGAAATGTCTGTGGACAAACCTGAGCAGACCGGGAAAAATGCAGGCAAACCTAGCCCTGAACAGCTCCTCCTCAAGCAGGAGGAACGGCACCAGTCTGCACACATGCGCTGGTCTGGTCTGCTTGATGAGCCTCTACACTTGGCCCCGATTCCTGGGCCAGAGGCCAAAACTTATAACTCATCCGCAGGAGACTCCAGCAGCTTTTCTGCAGAGCAGATCTGGCTTCCCAGAGAGCCACTGCCTCAAGAGAGCAGGGGAGATGCCCAGAGCCATCGGAGATCACAGGGATCACAGGTGAGTGTGAGAGAGAGAGACATATTAAAGACTCCAAGAATCGCATTAAGATGTGTGACTGCACTAACTGCACTATCATAACACATTACATGTGATAATTAGTCTGAATACAATAGCATGATGGGTGCTACTTAAGTCAAGAGGCTTATGTTCAAAATGTTACACAGCAAATAAAAGGGGTGCATATTCATCTGTTTCTCACTCTTACATGACTGAGTTTGTGATAAAGATTGCATTGCAACATAACTTCCTATCCGTTTATCCCTTATACTTGTAATTAAATATAAAAAGAATCTAAACCTAAAATAAAATTTTAAGATGCAGATTCTCCATATTTGAAATTGACAAATGAGCAAAACAAGTGTAAGTGCTAGTTCACATTTAAGTATCTCTGAAAAACAACAGTTCAGTTTTTTTTACTGTGCTGATGTAGTCTGACTTGGGTAATTGTGTGTTCCACCTCCTCTAACTACATGTTATGATTTTCAGTACCCCTCACTGCATTGAACAACCTCCAAGGCAGCACCTAGTCTGAAAAGTTAGTTTGGACAAAAATTTTTATTTCTTAGCAGTTGGCCTTGCCTCGTCATGTTCAAATATCCCATTAAATATTCACCAAAACCATTAATGCCACTAAGATGATAGTGATTGGTGTAATTACAAGGAGCCTAAAATTCTAACTGACATTTTGAATTTGGTCTGACAAGGATATCATGAGAGATAAGAATAATACTGGCATATCCACAAAAAGTCACAGAATCTGACAAGATGAAGAGTTTTCAATCAGTGTTCACAGTGATCAGATTTGAGATGGTGAGTATGACTTGGCACTTAAGTTTCTGTTTGTTGTTAGGAGCTGAACAGGATGCGATCTCGCAGTGTATCACGTCGGTCAGCTCCTTCAAGCAGTGCTATAGAGGGAAGCATCTTGAGGGTGAGGAGTCGCAGCGCCCACAGAGAGCAGAGTCGACACAGCTGGGTAAGTCAGTCTACAACCCAGTCTCATGAACAGATCAACTCAGGAACTGGGAAGGATTGTAATTTGACGCTTGAGCATTTTTTTTAGATTGCTTTGAGCCTCAGTTACTTTTGTTTAGTCTGCTTCTCAGTCTACAGTGTGCAGACGAGGTGGGAAATCTGCGCACACTCATGGGAGTGTTTGTGTGTCTGTGCTGAGGATGTGCATCAAGGTCAGACAGAAAGTGCAGGTGGAATGCAGTTCGTTGACTGGAAGGTGACAGCTCAATGCTGCCGGTTCAGGTGGTAAAGAGACTGTGACTAATGTAGAAGGAACGGCCTCTTGAAGTCACCTCCACCCATCCTGTGCTGTGTTCAAGGGAAGTGTTGCCTCACAGCTCTGCAGGCCTGTAATTCAGGATTGGATTAGTCAAATGGTTAATGAGTACCTGATCTGTGTGGTTATTTATCAACGGTCTGTTTAAGTGACTTGGAAAGTTGTGAAGAGACATGACAGGTAATTGTGTCCTGCAGCCTAACAGAATATTTGTGTGGCTGTTTGACACTTTGTGAGACCTGTTGCTCCTATTTTAACCTCAGGGTTCAGCGCGTTTTTTTCCTTTCATTTTGATATTGGTAACTTGGCCGTTTACATATTGGAAGTCATACTTATTTCGTATATCGCCAGCAATCACTCATATACTCTGTTTCTTGTGTATATGAGGTTGGGTTCTATCCATCCTACACTTAATTGTAGGTTGAAAGTCTACGCCATGAACACAGAAGTGCAGTACATTGTGTCTGATAATTGCATGCTACAGTGTCAGAGTTCAGATTTCAGTGTACGGTCACTACCACCATCTAGTGGTTGTGTTTTATGTTGTGAGTGGGTCTCTGGTGTCGGTTTACTTCCTCTTTGAGTTTTGGTGAGAACATAGCTGAGAAACAGCCATTTAGAGGCTGACATTGAAACATCTGTGCAACGCTTGATGAGTTGGCAGCAGTGTTACCCTTTATGACACTGTATCAAAAACCAGACTGGTATGTTCTGCAAATACTGTATGGATATATTGTTAACATAAATTGACGTTTTATGATGCAAAGCTGTGTTCGAAAGATTACTTTTGACATGTAGTAGGTTACAGATCAGTATTTACCAGTAATAGAACTACTTGATTAACCTCATCAAATTTTATATTTTATTTCTTTTTTACTAAATGTTGAGCCCTAAAAACAGATTTATACAAGGAAATATACTGATTACTGTCAAACCTTTATTTACCAATACTTGAAGTAATGTCCTTAATGTTTAAAAACGCAAACAATATGGAAGCTAAATCAAGTCTCCCTTAATTTTACTTCATGCTGAAAGATAATAGGAGTCCATATTAACCAGGCTGAATACTGCTCACATTTTGGTTATACTTGCTCCCAAACCTTTTTAATGCGCCTTTTCTTTTAACATTTGAATACATGGTAGAAAACAGTTATCTCCATAACATTCTGCATGTAATATTTTATCAAAAAGAGTACCATTCAACTCCAACCAAACAAGCAAAATTTTTTTAGTAACTCAAGTTGTTGTCATAATAGTAATTGCAATGGATTGCAGTGACATGGAAACATGATATATCCTAGTGTTGCACAGTCCCGAAAATTTCCAAAAATGCATTTGAGAATGTTGAATTTACATAACACAGATAACATACTATACTGTATCAGCTGTCACACATAAATAAATACATTTCTCCAAAACAAGTTCTCCACATTGAGAAAAACAACTGAAAATATTGTCTCTGTAGGTTCTCATTTGCCCAGGTCATCATTCTTCTTGGTAGTTCTTCTCGGTTCAATTGGACTGGTTTAGCCGTTTTGTTAATATTTGCATGAAAATATTATTACTGAAAATATTAGCATGAGACGGTCAAAACCAAACAGGAATCTTCAGTTGGATCTTAAATATGAAGTGAAATTCATCTGCGGTAAAACACACCCATTGCTTGTCGGTAATCCCTCTTAAATTGTCAAAGTTTCCAGTAAATGAAGCCCCAGGTTGACGTCTGAATTCACTGCTGAACTGAAATACCAGACTCTGTCAGGTCCACTCTCACAGTTTGTGTTGCCGTCATGCAAATCTCATGGCTACATTTGTCCAAGTTAGAGCTGCACAATATATCGTTTGAGCATCACCATCACAATGTATGTGTGCGCAATAGTCACATCGCAGGTCCTGCAGTGTAGGAGACAAATGAACTCATCACGTTCTCAGCTAATTTCCAGGGTACCTGACACACACTACGCACAGCAATCCACCAATCACAATTGTTTCTAATCAGTTTGGAGTGAGATGCTGATGATAATAATATTAAAAAAATGAGCAAGAAACAAAAAAAAAAAAGAAATTAACCAAAATTGAAGACTTGGTGCCAAAAAATTAGCAACGTCAGTTATCTTGATTTATTTTGGCTACAGAAGATTGATATCAAAACACTTGTTCTGTGTCGACAGTGCTTTACACCATTTGACACAACCAGAGGGAACACAACTAATGTGTTTGACTATTTACGTCAGTACTACAGAGCTATTATATCCTCCTAAGTATCTTTTCATATCACAATATATATCGCAGATTTTAAAAAATTGCAATGTCAGTAATTTCCCATACTGTGCAGCCCTAGTTTGTGTTTAAATGGCAAAAGGCATTACCATAGAGATTATGTTTTCTAGTAAATCTAGAGCGTAATATGAAGTGCTTTATATTTTTATATCATCACTCAATCCGTATCATCAGAATAATTACTCTAGTGGTAATTTACTAGTTCTTAACCGAGCACAAATTTGAATATACTCCTTAAAAACACACAAAAAAATAAAAGAAAAAAGTGTGAAAAATATTAAATTAAGAGCAAATGTAGAGCAGTGATGTCAGCTCTGAGATGTGATAAATTTCCATGGATTATATTTACCGGCAGAAACCTCCTCAAACTCACATGGGTGAGATAATAGTTGTATGGTGACATCATCTGGCTCTGTGTAAGGGTCTGAGGTTGGTGAGTGTGGCAGAACAGAGATGGGCACCGTGCTGAGAGCTGTGTTGTACATATGGTCCTGCTGCCTCACCCCTCACTGCCTCTGGGTAAGTCACAACACCAGTCTAGCTGTTACAGATGTTTGACTGCCATGAACTGAGAGATGTACAGAGGGACTTCAACGTTGCTGTGATTGCAGCTAGTTTTATAGCCACTCTGTGTACTTAGAGCATGTGCCGCTACATCTTTGAGAGGTTGCTGCTCGTGTTTCTCAGCTGCTTTCTGACTGGTGACGTCAGCTGAGGAGGGGAAATGACGACCAGCTCTGAGTCATTTCCCCATTTGTGATGCTCGGTATTAGGATGGGGGGGTGGAGGGTGGGGATTGGCTGCAATGATGATGATTTGTCTATTATTACTCTGTGCAAGTAATGAGCTCCTTTGCCATCGCCCTCTAAAATCTCTGTACATTCAAGAAGATTTGGATGATTCAAAAGCTGTTTTTTTAAGTAAGGTTGAGCATTAAAGATATTTTTTTATTGTTAAAACAGTCTAAGATGATACTATAGTTTGATGGAATCACTTGTATTGCATAATCAGTTATAATGATCCAGTGAGAAATAAAAATGGTAGAGGTTTAAAAAATGCTTTATTGTGAAGGTCAGGGGATATTAAGACATGATTTACTGTGAAACTTCTACCCATTTTCAATAGAAGTTTCAGCATCTAAAAAAGGAATTTCTCTTTAGGTATAGATAAAGCAAAGCTTTGAACAGTAATACACAGACATTACATTTTCCTCTGTGAACATCAGTAATTTTATGCATCTTTTGAAATATTATTACTTCAACAAGCATACCAAATACATACTCTAGTGAATATTGTTTATCCTATGTTTTATAAAAAAAAGAAAAATTTAGTTCTTATTACACTTATTGAAATTTTTTATAAGAAATATAATGGTATAATACAAATTTTGTGTATATTTTCAATGGGACGGTTAAGTTGAGGAGACTAAATGTCAGATATTACAAGAATACGTGTGATGGAGTTTGTACAAGAGGTATGCAAACTGTAAACCTTTTGTAAAATACATCAAAGAAATTCTAATCAGATTACCTGTAGGGGGCATATGTGGACTGGATTCGTCATTATTAGCCCCTGTGTCCCACTTTGTTCTGGGGTTTACCCTTTTGAAGTGGGCCTGGAGTTACCTAACCTGCCTTTATTTAGGGAATGTACTCACTGAGCCTATTGAAAGATGAGGTATTCCCGTGTACGTTCCAATGTTTGCCTTTGTCTTACTGTAAGATTTAAACAAACATTGACTGACTGTTGTGATTCTTTGTTTTGGGTGCATTGTGTGGACGAACTGGTTGATGAGTATTACATTTGCTTTTTCATTGGTGAAGCTGCACCTGTCTTTTTAGCTTTGTCTTTCATGCATGTCTAATTACTCTATTTATAGTTTTCTCTTTAACATGATAGTGTACTTGTTCTCATTCCTATGGGTTTATATTACACATTCTCTGCTTCACTTTCTCTTTCTGCCTCTTAATAGCATTTATCTTTCTGTTTTTTGCACTTGTTTCCAACCCTCCTTTTCTATTCTGGCTGTGACACTACAGTATCTTGCACTGCAAATGAAACAGGCTGGAGCGACAGAGCACCGCAGAACATATATCACCCTCCCCTCTCCCTCCCGGTCTGTATCAGGGACCTCCCATTCTCCCTCTCTCACTCTCTCTGACTTCATTCCACACTCCCTCTCTCCACCCAGTTTCTCCTTGACGGTGAGTCCTATAGCGCTGAGTACAGAGAGAAGCTGTGCTGACGCATTTTCTCCTACCTGCCCGTACCTGCAGAAAAACCCAAGGAGGGGAGCAGTTTGATCTCTGCTCCTCTTTTCTCCACTGGAACTGACTACCTCGCCACAGTAGTCTCTTTTTTTTTTTTTTTCCTTTATTTTGTACTTCGTTGTCCTCTGGTTTTCCTTATGGAATACGAATGACCACAGCAGCTGTCTTGCACCATTTTTTTTATGGGAAATAGCATAGTTCCAGGCACCATGGGTATGTAAGCCTTCTCAGATGAAAGGATTTTTCAACTTCTAACCTGGACGTTGTTTTGGATGGGACACATCACCACAAGCACTGGGAGATCTGTCAGGTTGGCTGTAATTGAGTCAGAGTAAGACAGGCAAGCTTGTACCTCGAAATTTAGAAAAGGTGTCTGAGCGGTGTTGAAAAAAATATTTTAAGTTGCGCAGTCTGCAAAAATGGAAATAGATAACTGAAAGTTTTGTCAGGCTGAAATGTAATTTTGAGGATGTGATTGTTATTAATGCATGTGACTCTTGTTCGTTTCTAGTTTTCACTTGTGTATTTGGAGCCACAGAAACATGGATGAGAAACCTGTTGGTAGATTTTAGGACCGTTTTATGTAGTAGGGTCATGCATAACTAATATAAGTGCAGGGTTTAATCCAACCTTGCATAACCTTTACGTGCCCACCGGCTTGCGGTGCCAGGTGCATCATAGCAGGTATACCCTGTGGGCTTGGAAATAGACAGGAAAGCTTCATACTTCACTGAAAGCTGACAGTCTGGAGCTTTGACAGGGATGAGTTGAAACCGAGCCCTGACGTCTCCAGTGGGACTGCAATGCAGAACGGCCATTTAGAAGTGAAGCCGAGGAGAGGCTTGGTCCTGTAATGGTCAGAGACTGGCTGTCGTTGATTGCGCTACAGTGCTGTAAGCAGCAGACACCGTCATCACTACGTTTGACTGACTGAGCCGTGTTGTTGTCCTTTCTAACACGCTGCACTGCTGCAGTATTGACCTCGCGGCACACATCACTGAACACCTAGGACACCGTCCCTGGACTGCCACTTCTGCAGAACAGACTCTAATGCTTCCCCGCTGCTGCGAGAGCCAAATTCACAGCTCAGCTTGGAGACTATACTGACAGAGCTGGTCTTGCCTGTACTGGGTTGTGATGGAGTATCTGGGGGACAAGCTATCAGTGGCCCACTCTCAGGTGTCAGGATGGGTGGGGAATGTTCGGCGCTCTCTTCACGGGGCACTCAACTTTTTATCCAGCTCGGTGGAGAGGGGAGGCAGAGGAGAGGATGGGACAGGGGATTTCAAGAGAACCAACTCTCTGCGCTCACTGGCCTCCCGCAGCAGGGAGTCCATCCGCAGGTTTTCATTGCGCAGCCAGCAACGTCTGTCCTTACGCAGGCGCACCGCACCCAACACACCCACTGCTGTAAGGCAACACACGTTTAAAGTACACACATCAGGGAAGCACTGTTTTGACTTTCCATTCCTCATTTTAACTAACCAATATAGGGTGTATTGACTATAGACACAACCTGATATTGTTTAGAGTTAAGTAAGGAAGTCTCTCTGCATCTCAGTGTTCAATCAGCACATATCTGTAATGTCATCCAGTTAACAGCTGCTCCTTCATCAGCAATTTGGTTCCCAGCCAAACATTTCTAACATGTTAGGAACTTATCCATCTGTCTTGTGTTCTGCCAGCCTCTGCTGCCTCTCATCCTTCTCTGTCTCTTTTTCATCACTTATTCATCTTATATTCTCTATGGAAAAGTGTAAACATGGCTTTGTCTGTCTCTTTGTATAGTAAAGTTGTCGTTATACTGGTTCTTCAGGTCATTCTGTTGCATGCAGTGCAGTATAATTACGCATGATTAAAGAAAAAAAGTAAGAAATACATCATTCTTCTTTTTCAGTTCACTTGCTTTTTGCCTCCGCTTTGAGATCGAACCTGTTCGGCGCTGTATGTAATGGACTAATTTAGAAACCCATGTAGGGTTGTGAATACATAGCAGTCCTTCCTATCTTTAGGTTACGCCTGTTTGCTTATGAGTCACAACTTCTAAAGATAAGATGTGTTTTCATTGCGTCCATATGTCATGGTTAGTCATGGTTGCACATTGGCGTCTGTGATTTAAAGGGGCAAAGATGGGCCGAAGTGAAATCTGTGAGTGACGGCAGGAGGCCAGTGACAGTTCAGTGTCATACACAGTGGCTACAGTCCACAAGACTGAAGCTTTTTAGTCAGACATCTCCCTGTGACTATTGCAGACTTGTTCTAACCTTTGATAATATAATATTTCTTTCACAACTCAATATATCATCATGATATTTTCCCCCTTATCGTTTTACAGGTATATAAAAATATTGACATATGATAGCCTGCAGTTGCTCATAATCTCATCTAACTTTGCAGGATGACAGGAACCAAATCTCTGGACCATTTAAGTACACACATGACATTTGTGTCCTATCAGATGTTGTGTAAATATAAACCTCCAACTGTTGGCATTAACCAAGCTGTGAAATCCCTGACACTAGCATCATGAGTTGTGGAAACATGTCAGTCTAAACAATCAAAAGGAAAACAGTTGTGAAAAATTCATTACTCTTTTGCACCAAAAAAGGCAAGGAGGAGGAGAAAAATTGTACTTTACATCTTCTTTACTTGGCACAGAGTAATCGATATGCATAAATATTGTATAAGCCTCCATTAAAAACTTAAAGATGCATGGGAAAGAAAGAAATACATAAGCATCAGCTTCATGTAAACTATACATATCCGTGTCTTTATACATTTTTTACCTGATAAATATTTCAACAAGCCTTTTAACCAGTCAGATGAGAATTCCAGTTTGACACCATTGAAATATGCCTCAGCTTTTAAGGAGCTCATACATGTTGTTGCTATTATATATATCAAGACAAATGATTTCTCTCTTTATAAACTGAAAAATACTCTGAAAATAATCCTTCAAGTCTTGCAGACCAACCACATCATCGCACACACTCATGTCAGGGCCAGTGGTCTCTGGGCTAAAGTCTTAAGCCAAGTCAGGTTTGTACATTCCTCCCCTCTGTTCTTACTAGACTCTTTGTGCAGCCTTGAGCTTTTCTCTGTATGCACCACTTATGTAATAAAAGAATAACACTTGCACTGTTGGCTTTTCCCAGCAGAGATCATCTTAATGCAAGCCCTCTGACATGCGGCTAGAACGTCCATGTGTTCCTCATGGGAGCAGTTGGTTTTGAATATCTGTAGGATATTGATATTGATTACTGCCTGAGTCCATGAGTGCACACTGAACATACTTTTCCACTCCAAACAAGCCAGATACAGTCGTGGAAAAAAATGATTTGACCACCCTATGTTCTCTTTGATTTCTTGTTCATTTTAATGCCTGGTGCAACTAAAGGTACATTTGTTTGGATAAATATAATGATAACAACAAAAATATCTTATCAGAGTTTAATTTAAGAGCTGATATCTATCCATTTTCTATGATTTTCTTGATAATAACCAAAATTACAGAAGTTCTTACATTAATATCTATG
>JAPTGZ010000028.1:18569279-18582146 GCA_029814645.1 Fowleria isostigma | reverse complement strand
GCTTGCAATGACAGGCTTGTTAGAAGCACTGGAGGTCAAAGGCTGCCTCCATCCATAACGCATCATTTTAAATGTGGATGTATCTATGCATGTATGAGCTCATATTTCAGGTGCATCTCCAAAGAAACCAAGTGGTATGTGTGATTAGTCGTTAATTGTCCGTTGTGTCAGGTTTTGCTCACCCCTCCCCTACCTGGGCAGGTGGTAGGATCCATGCAGTTGAGGCTGAGAAGGCATAAAGTTAGTGGTTGAAAGGAGGGAGTAAAGAGGCGGCAACATGGTTAGTTTTGTATTTTGTTCATCTTACATAACTCAGGCCTAGTCCACACTATGTACACACAGAATGTAAAAATTACTACACTCAATGGTGGACTTAAAACTGTGCATGGTGTGGATTAATTAATAATGGGTACTGAAGACTTTCTGTGTATAAACAAATTCTCAGGAAAATTCTACTTTGGAAGGTGTTTTTGTAACTTGAAATACTGTTTGAGTCCAAAAGTATCTCTAAATTGGTTTTAATGTCCTGGACTTAATTTTTTACATATTTGCTCTTTAGGATTTATTTTATAAACTGTGTTTTGTCACCTTTTCTGGTTCTAAGATATAGCTAGCAAGAAACACAGGACATTTAAAGTCTTCTGGTGTAAAATGTGCAACAAATATTTTAATGGCATTAAGATTTTCATGGTTTATATTTATTAGTTTTTCTGTTTGGACGTTCAGGCTCCGACCACTCTCCTCGACACCAGCGCACTGCGCTCCAGAGCCCAGCTGGGAAAGAAACGAGCCCCTCGGACACGGCCCACCAGAGCTGCCCGACAGAGTGCCGCCAACGCTGCACTGGCCGACAGGGGGGAAGAATCAGCTGAGGATTGGCTTTACCGAGACTCTACAGGTCAGCGTCTTACCTGGACCTCTAAACACAGTCTTTAATGTGCATCCAAAACAACCCTCCTGTTTTTACAACTGTCCGAATGCTCACGTTTGATGCCTATTGTGCTTTTCCTGTGACAGTGGAGAAGGCTGAGTCTAATAACGATGACTCAGGCTCTGCAGACCAGGCCAAAGGAGCTGATGCCAGTCCTGCTGTTGCCACTCAGCCTCAAAGAGTTGCCCTGTTCCCTGGGATGGACCCCTCAGCTTTAAAAGTGAGCTTTTATTGCTGCAAAAACACTGACATTCTAAATGCACTGTTCTGTAAATGTCTAAAGAAGGCTGCCATGTCTTAATAGAATATGCCGTTTTCTGTGACTGCAAAATTAATCAAATCCTAATCATGATATTAGTCTGTTTTGAATTGTGTAGAACTACAAAAGGCAGCAATTTACAGGTCCAGATTTAAGAGGATTTAGGATGATAATTGCAGGAAATGGAGGGGGGGACAAATGTAGCCTTGGGTGTGTGGCAATATTTTTATTTTAGTGATGCAGCAGAAAGAGCTTAAAGTTTGTTGTATTTTTTGATATTAGGTTAATCGCCCACAAACATCACAATAGGACTTTTTTTATCCTGACTGCTTACAACTCATTTTAGTTCAGGGGCCACATACAGTCCATACCGTCTGTTTGCTAATCTGTCCTACAGTCACAGAAAAAATTATTAGACCATCAAAAACAATGGTTATGCAATCAAGTACCAACTCCTGTGTATATCATGTAACTAAAACAGACAGAAAAGAAAACATGGAATCCCTAAAAGCACTGTTTTTGTCAGTACAATGCCGTAGATATTGACACAAGAACTGAACCCAATTCCTGTTTTCAGGCTCAGCTCAAGAAAAGGGGTGACTCTGACAATCAGATGGATGCACCTGCCCCCTCCCCTTCCCAGATCTCTCGCTCTCCCAAGTCTCCCTTCCTTCCACGGGCAGCGCGTGTACTGCCCCCACCTGGTGGAAAAGAGAATGGGTAAGTGGAGAGCAGATATTTTCTCTAAGGTCACCTAAGGATTAAGCTTTGTTTCCACTTAACTTCACTTTATTTCTTTTTTCTTTGTAGTGAGGAGGACTCGCCCCAGTGGCTGAAAGAGCTGAAATCCAAGAAGCGCTTGAGTCAATATGAAACTGAAAGCTAAGAAATACTGAGGTAAGTTTTTTTTTCTCGTTTCATCCTTGCAGTTCATATTTTTTTTTGCATTACATGTCTTTAATACTTATTTCTTTTTTCCTCCCTATAGGATGCCTTAACAGATGAATCTATATGAAACAGAAGCCTTAATGTATGACCCAGAGTGCAGGGGTGGGGAACCTACTGCTGCTGATATATTTTCATTTTGTTTTACGCGCTCTTCCCATCTGGGTCAATAAATGTGCATGGTGCCTTTTTTATTAAAATAGAAGAAAAAAAAGCAACAGGAAAAAAGTCATCAGGCTGCTCCGCTTATCCATTGTATGCTTCAGTCTGTGGAAGCTCCTCCATACCAGAAGGAACTGGACATGAACACTAAAACAGGGACCAGGAAAACTGGGCAAAAGGAGAATAGTTTCCTGTCAGGCTGCACTTCAGGAAATGGTTAATTTGTGGGACCATCGCACCTTTTTACGGGACGTGTTTCATCAAGTACTGGTGAACAATCCAGCCAGTTCTCCAAAAAAGATGCATTTTGTTTCCTTACTTGACATGTACGTTCAAGTTGTTCATATATATTCGTCATCTGTCTTAGGAGGTTGTTGGAGGGAGTCACAAGCATTGCCATAGGATAACATTTCAGAGGCTAATGATTGTCCTTCTTGAACATAGTGAACAAATCCCTGCTGATGTGATTATCAGTAGGGAGTGTATATTATGTTAGTAACTGTAATCAGGAGATGTTATATTTGTATCATTGATTTAACAAAGACAGAGCTAGTTTTGAAAAAACTAAGATACATCAGTACAATAGAGGCTCCAAAGCCTTTTACTTTGATACACTCCACACCCTAACAGTGTCACAATTTGCTGCATACTGTGTAACTTTTTTTGTGTAAAAATAAATTTGTGGTTGTTTAAGAGGGATGGGAGACTTTTGGCCAAGTGACTCTGCATCTTCCAATCATGCACACTCCTTATCAGCACAAATGCGCTCTTCAAACTTTAATGAAATCAGCCTGTCTTCTTCTTAGCTTGAATGAATGTAGCTATAAGCATCCATATAAGCCATACACTCGCCTCATACCCCTCACACTCCACAATCATGTTTAGATAGTGTATGTTTTTCTCCACAAATGTGCAATTATGCGGCTGTTTTGTCCTCATGTGCATGCACAATCTTTGCTTTTGAATTAGGCTTTGCTCAAATCACAGGCCCAGAGTGACGAGGTGTTGGCAACACAACTGGAGTGGAATGACACTTTGTACAGTCCATGTCTGAATGAGTCAGAGCACGCTCGCTGTCCTTCACATCGCTCCATGTGTATTAAAAAAAATTGTACCTGCTTTTTCCAGCTTGACTGTAATCTTCCTCTTGATGTTGGCCATCCACCCGTTTGCTCTGCGCTTCTATAAAGCACTTTGTCACTTGATGCACTACAGCACTGATCTGCCCCCTCTTGTCGGCCATGTCTTGTCTCCTGTTTTTGGGTGAAGTCATTTGAATGCTCGTGCAATGCAACTGAATGTGTTGCTTTGAGTCTTTGGAGTGATTCTCCCTGGTTTCTGTGTACATTATGTTTTACTTTGTTATAAATTCGAGGGTTTATTTTTTATGTCTTTCTTTGTCCTTTTTTTTTTTTATTTGAGAGTAAAGATGTATATTGCACTGTGTTGTTCTGGCCAGTGTCTTAAAGTGAATACATTCTTAATAAAATTTACTTGACATGAGCCACTGTCTCCAGTTTTTCGCTTTTATCTTGATGACATATTGAACCTGGGTTTGCGGTTGAGGCTGGTGTAAGTTTGAGAGTGTGTATGTTTGTGTGTGTTTGTGCTGAGCAGGGCTGTTTGCTGAATCCTCTTGGCTCTCTGTCCTCATGCCCACACACAGTGCTGGCTGGCAGGCAGGCGGACGGGCAGGGCAGCGTGTGCCAACACAGCTGCCTATTGAGAGGCAGCGTTACGGACACAATGTGAGCGACAGACTTGCTGTATCAACAGCTCCCCCTTTTCTGCTGTTGTGGCCAGAAATAAACCATAAATACCCCCCCTGTCCCTGCCCTCTAATGGCTCAACCCCAGCAAACACCAAGTGGCACAGAAAAAGAGGGACACTACCACATCCTAGCAGGCATACCCAGGTAAAAGCCTCACTGTGAAGAGATCATTTACAGTCGCTGTAATTACTCCACAGCAATGGAGTTAGACGGCGCTGCAGCAGACAACACAGGTTTGGAGGATTTTGGTATCCTGGATTTTAATGGAATGTGATTTTTAATTATTTTATACTCACATCATGTAAATGTATTGGAATACTAGGCATAAGAGTACTTCTGAAAACATGCAAGTTTTACAGTACTTTGAGCTCACTTCACTTTTTTTTTTTTTTTTTTTTTGCACATACATGATGGATGGTGATTTGTTGCCCAAAGTGGAGGAGCAGTGGATCAGGAGGATGTCGGAGCAGCAGAGTGCCCCAGAGCAGCTGGCTGCTGGGAAAAGCCAGGGTGGAGCTGGAGCCACATATAAGGTAGAGAGGCATAGTGTGTTGGTGTTGAGCTATATTCCTCTTTTTTCAGTATCTGTTGAATAGAAATAAACCATTGGATGGGGATCTTTTTTTCTTCCAAATTCCCCAAATGGGAATTGAGCTGCACTAGTAACTAGGTGATGCATCTCTGCAGGTGGTGGTGTTTGAGTTCGAGAACTTTCAGGGCTGCAAGGCAGAGTTTTCTGCAGAGTGTAAAGATGTGACAGAGAAAGGTCTTGAAAAGGTTGGCTCTGTGATAGTTGAATCAGGACCGTAAGTAATGGCTTCATTTTATATCTAATGTTTTAAAATCTGGATCCTTCTAAATCTGTCTGGCTTGGTCTGATGTGGTGACAGTCTTTCTAGGATTTAACTCTATCTGTGTTATCTCCTTAGGTGGGTGGGCTATGATTGCCATGGGTTTGCAGGGGAGCAGTTTATTTTGGAGAAGGGAGAATATCCTCGCTGGGATACCTGGACCAACAGTCAGAACAGCTACTCCCTCTTGTCTCTAAGGCCACTCAAAGTGGTGGGTAACTGATCTGAATGATCCTCTCAACTCATACGGATCATAAACCAGCATTGAGAATTCAGCAGCTGCAGGACACAACTGAAGTATTGCCTTTCTGTACTCTTTAGGACAGTGCTGAGCACAAGCTACATCTCTTTGAGAACCCTGGATTTACTGGGAGAAAGATGGAGATTCTTGACAATGATGTTCCCAGTTTGTGGGGTCATGGTTTCCAGGATCGTGTAGCGAGTGTCAAGGCTCTTAACGGAACGTAAGTTATGTTTTCTTTCTCTATTTCATCAAAGTTTGGCTTATTTTTCTTTCTTTTTTCTATTTAACCGACCCAAATGTCAAGCAAAAATACCTGTCTTTTCTTCTTTCAGATGGGTTGGCTATGTGTACCCAGGCTACAGGGGGCGCCAGTTCATCTTCGAACAAGGAGATTTCAAGCACTGGAATGACTGGGAGGCCCCTGCTCCCCAGATCCAGTCTGTCAGACGTGTGCGGGACATGCAGTGGCACAAGAGGGGCTGTTTCAGTGTTCCTGACCCTGCTCCTGCTCCTACTCCAGACCCTGACCCTGCCCCAGCACCTCCTGCTCCCCCTGCTACAGCTGGAGCCAGCTGAGCAGGACCCTCACCTGCCTCCAACCCCTCCTGCAGCCCCTCCCACGCTGCCAACAGTGCCTGCCCTCTGCCCTAATCTAACCATGGCAAACGCTGCTTGTGCTCAGTGAGGAGTGCCATGTATGTTTCAGTGGTGAATAAAAACTTGTTTGACCTGGAGTTGGCCCTGTCTGTTAGTGATGTAATACTTGTAAATCAAACTGGATGTGTTAATGTGGAAATGGTATTAACATAGATATGAATGCTTTAGCAAAAAAAAACCTATCAGAGATGTAAAACTGACATCTGTGTGGAAATACATCAAAGTGCAGATGTGTTTGGGAATTAATTTATTTCGTCATGTGTGCCACTTTTATTACTTGTGTTTTCAGTTTAGTCATCCAGCATTAGCAGCACATTTACTTTGCAGTGAATATGTGGAAACGCATCTGCTTAACAGCAATGGAAATGATGTCATACTGTATGTATGCGTGCTATTAAAACAGTGCACTGCATTCCCCTCTACAGTTATCATTGTGCATTTGATAGTGATTCTCATGAAGTGGTCATCAGGCTAACAGTTGAAACATCTGCATGAATTTAGTAATAATTATTATGGCAATTTATATGAAGACATAAAATAGTGTGTTTGAGACAGTGTTTTGTATATGATATAAAAACTTGCCACACAAAACAGTTCAGAAGAGACATGAGTAGCACAACCTTTTAATACTATGTATTCTGTTCTTTCAGTAGTTCTTTATTTCTGCGCTTCCTCACATACCATTAATGAATACATCATAGATCCAGCACATCTGCAGAAAACTACAGTGCACCACTACAGATCTGAAGACAAGCATGTGTTTTCAGTTCAACATCTTTGCACAAAAACCCAACATTCTTTGGACATATGTCAGACATTTTTTGTTTTGTCAGATGACACATATTAATGGTTAAAGCTCTACTTGGGCTTTTTATAAATCTTGCAACAAGGAACATGAATCTTAGTAGTAAACTTTGAATTAGCAGAAACAGTTTCATTAGTGTCCTCCCATGCAGTATTGTGTCTATTGAAATAATGGTATAATAAAGGTGATAATCAATGAAAATAGATCTTATGATGGATAATTTCATCCAAACACATAATTTTCCTCAGATCAGAAACTGGTACTGCATGCTACGTTATCTGTTTTGCAAAATAGGAGATCTTAGTGGTATATTTTACAAGTACTGGATAGTTTTTGAAGATTTGTGTTTCTTGTAATCTACGTTGATTGACATTTAATTTTTTAGTTCACTCTGTTTTAATTATACTCCAGTAATTTAAGTACACATACAAGTACAACTACAGGATAGCAGTTTGTGCAAGCATTTACATCTCATAAAATACATTCAGTCCCACATCACAGTGCATGGCCATTTCAGTATCTGCAGAAATATTTAAGGGATCATACCTGTGATACAGCAATAATAGAGATGAGAGCTAGTTTTAATATAGACTGCTGCTTACTGTCACCTCACCTCAACTCAACCACCAGCAAAGGCAGAAGGGGATGAAAATATATGATAATAAATCACCATAAAAAAGCTATTCATAGAAGCTTCTATGCTCGATTATCTGAAAAGAACAGCTAAAGTATATATGAAGACCCTAGTGCTATGAGTACAGAGTTCACAAAAAAAGTTTTAAAAAATGTATAGGGTGGACTTAGCTAAACAAATACATGTTTATATGCTCAACTTGTCCATAAATATGACTTCAGTACTTTTAGCATCAGGATCTTCATATAAACAATAAACTGCAGTAAATGCTTGTTGGAAATGAGCTGATGAAAAGTGCACTTTATGTGATTATGGCCTTATATATTTTTGTTTTGTTGTATTATCACCACTTCATAATTCCCTTTTTATATGTAGTTTATCATAACTGATGCTTACCATCTAAAAACCTCAGTGTGCAAAACAATGTGTGACCCCAAGATAAACATAAAGGTGTTAAAATCACAAACTTGAAAAACTTGAAATAAAACTAAATCACACTTAAGTGAAACGTCAGCCCACAGACCAGACTCATAAAACCAAAGATTGAAGCTGGGTTTTTTTTGGGGTTTTTTTTCAGAAATAGCAGAGTATTTCAAACATAAATAACCTCATCTATAAATCATCTAAATTAAACATTAAATAAACTGACTGTTATTTGGTGTGTTATTCACATCAGTCCAACCCTCCACAACAGAGTAAAACTCATCTTTTACGGTCCTTCTCTCTCTCTCTCTCATTGTAAATGTGGGACTCTTGGCACTGTTCGTGCTGAATCATGTGGATATCGAACAATGACAGGCTGGCCAAAACTGACAACTAATGAAATAACTTTGTGGGAGTGTGACACCCCGGGGTGGGGGGAGTCTCCACAGTGACCCCTCATTTCTGTCTGCTGGGCCTATGGCAGGCCGATCTACTCGCTGGCTTGGACACGGTGGGTACTGTTGGCAGAGTTTCCACCCCTGGTTGTCCCATATATATTGAGCTCAACGTGCCATCACAAACACACTGGCACAGACAGGTACTGGTAAGGGGTTTAGTCCTCCATGCTCTATTTTGTTTTATAAAATAAGTGATTAAACATTGGTTTTAACATGATCACAATGGTTTGCATGTCTAGAATTTAATATTTGGAAGGCCTTAAACCTCAGAAAAATGTTTGGGATTAAAAGAGAAAACAAGAAGGAATTTTTTATTTTTAAATTTTTTTTGGAAGCAGACGTTTTAAATATGGTTATTTTACTGATGCTTCTCAGAACACTGATTACACATTTTTTTCTGATTTCCTTTCAGTTTAATCCTTCACTATGGCCACAGACCACCAGAACCCTGCATCAAAGCAGCAGCAGCCAGGCACCAGTGCATTTAAGGTGAGTGAATGTAAAAACAAACATCTTCAGCTTTAATTTACAATTACCTCCATTATTATCACTTCATTTGACAACTATCATATATAAAATCCTGCGATCTTTTAGGTAAATATCATCATTTGATTCATGTTTTTGTCCTTGTTTTCTGTCCATGTACAGCTGGTTATCTATGAGCAGGAAAACTTCCAGGGACGCTGCCATGAGCTGACTGGTCCCTGCAACAACCTCCAGGAAGCAGGCGTGGAGAAAGTGGGCTCCATACTGGTGCTGTGTGGACCGTAAGTATTGCTCAGAGACAGCCACAAAACCAGAAAATGATGTAGAGCTCCACTGTAGAGAGGCAGTGACAGAGAAAAGAGAGCATGGAGGGAGGCAGAGGTGAGTAATCCCAGGTTCATCAAGTCATACTCCTGTCATGTATTGGTTCCAACCTGTTCACTGAACCAGCCCATTTTGATCTGCACAAGTCCTCATCCAGGTCGAAGATGGGATAATTAGTGGAATCAACTGTGTTAAGTGAACAGGTTGAACCAATACATGGCTGGACTTTGACTTGATGAACCTGGAATTACCCACCTCTGGAGGGAGGTATAAACAGAACACATTCACATATTAACCAGTCCTACACACCAACCACAGCTCTCTGTCTTTTCTTTCTCTCAGATGGGTGGGATATGAACAGGCTAGCTGTAAGGGGGAGCAGTATGTGTTTGAGAAGGGGGAGTATCCTCGCTGGGATTCCTGGACCAACAGCAGGCGCAGTGACACCATTACTGCATTCCGCCCGATTAAAGTTGTAAGAAAGCAAACTTCGCCATTACACGACCATAACTGTGTTACAGTAAATCAGCTGTTTGGTTAACACTGAAATGTTGCTCTCTCAGGACAGCCAGGAGCACAAGATTGTCCTTTATGAAAACCCCAGCTTTGCAGGAAAGAAGATAGAAATCATAGATGATGATGTCCCCAGCTTTCATGCACATGGCTACCAGGAAAAGGTCTCCTCTGTTCGAGTCCAGAGTGGAATGTAAGTCCATCCTCACAGCATCATTATGAAAAGGGTATGATTTCCATGATGGTTTCTTATGTCTAACTGGCTGCCATTTGTTTACCCTCTCTCTGCTCCTGGTGCACCAGTTGGGTGGGTTATCAGTACCCAGGCTACAGAGGTTTTCAGTACCTGTTTGAAAAAGGCGAGTATAAGGACAACGCTGAGTTTGGAGCCCAGATTCCACAGATCCAGTCAGTTCGCCGCATCAGAGACATGCAGTGGCATCAGAGGGGCGCTTTCCACCCCGTCAGCTAAGCTTGTGGCTCTTTCCTATCATCAACCCTGACCTCTGCAATCCTGTGACCCTCAACAACAGCTCCTTATCCCTGCCTCATTTACACCAAACAGCAATTTGATACCTATTGCAGTTGTTGCAGTAGTGACAATATTTGAAGCAAATTAATAAATCCTTGTTGCTTACATTTAACTTGTGATTCCTTTCTGTTTCTTACCAACACACAGATAAGTAAACGGAGAGAAATATAATTGGTCCATGAATGTATCATGTGGGTATTACTGAATTTTCTGCCTTGGTTTTGTTGCATTGACCACCTCCTACCGACAGTGGGCGCTGTAGGATATAACGACAAGTCAGTTGTTTCTACTTCCTGTTTGTGCTAGGCTACTAGCACATGATGAAATATCCACATGCGCCTTTATTTAACCTAAAACGAATACTTATATTATTTTAGTAAGGCGTATTACATTTTGAAGTCTTTTTCTTCATTCTCACGTCAGGCTTCTGTTCCTCGGAAACTGGGTATGAAAATATTTCCTCTATAAACGTGATTTATTAGCTCTCGGTTAGCTACTAAAATGTTTGCTAACAAGAAAGTTGTGATACTGTATTTTATAGCATTTGATGTCACTATATTACTTCGCTTCATCAGGTAGAACTGTAAAATAAAGTTAGTTATAAGTGTATTGGTCAAAATAACAGCTTCTCGGTGAGATTTACAGAACAGAGTCTTTTGCCTTTGGCTACATTAAAACATTGTTTAGCCAAAATTTACCATTGGGACCATTGTCAGTTGTGGATTTGTTGTCCGTTAGCAGTGCCAGTTTTCGTGATGTGCAGTTCAATGTTAGACAGTGTATTTGATGTCTTCAGTAGACTTGTATTTGAATTTTCAGTGCATCACTGACTATATAACATACAATACCTACTCAAAATGACATGTTTAATATGATTATACTTACCGTATTTTATATTTGTTGTTTTTCGATTGAGTTGAGTCCAGAAGACAGAAATATAGAGAGGTCTGTTCAGACAGGTTACTGCTTTGTATTTATGTCAGACTGAATTTAATTAAATTACAATTAGAAATAACTTACTACCCTCTGATATAGTGTAGTGATGTTTTTCCTTTCAGTCTTGTCCCCCCCACTATAGCCTATAATTTCCAAGGTGTTCTTTTTGCACTACATTTGTTATGAGGTTTTTTTCTAAAAACTTTATATGTATGTGAACATTTTATGTAAAATTTCACTTGACTTTAGGATCTTAATTGATGTCTATATGTTTCAATTATGGCTAAATTATTAAAGGAAAAACACTAACTAGAATGGGAGTTATTTTAGGTTTTAATCATTACTAAATGGCAAACAACTCTGAAATTATAACCAATGTTGTCCACTTTTTAGTGAATTATTCAGTACCACTGAACCAAAAACATTTTCAATACAAAAACTAACGTTTTTGTATTGAAAATGTTTGGGAAACACTTGTAAACTAAATTAACCTTATATTTGTTTTTTTATTTTTATTTTGTTGTACAGTTAAGATGCCTGTGTTTTGCAGCAGCTGTGCTGTGAAACGTGCTGTGTTGAAGCGTCCAAAAACTGGTCACTCCCTTTGTAAGGAATGCTTCTTCTGGGCTTTTGAGGAGGAGGTGCACCAGACAATTGTGGCTGCACAGCTATTTAAACATGGGGAGACTGTTGGAATTGCTGCCTCAGGTGGAAAGGACTCCACGGTGCTCGCACATGTAATGAAGGTCCTGAATGAGCGATACAAGTACGGCCTTGAACTTATGCTCCTCTCAGTGGATGAGGGGATCACCGGTTACAGAGATGACTCATTGGAAACAGTGAAGAGGAACCAGCAGCAGTATGAGCTACCGCTGAAGATTGTGTCATATGAGGAGCTGTATGGCTGGACTATGGACGCTATAGTGAAGCAGGTGGGACTGAAGAATAACTGCACTTTCTGTGGAGTCTTCAGGAGGCAGGCGCTAGACAGAGGGGCCATTATGCTGAAAGTGGACAAGATATGCACAGGTAACTGCAAAGGAAAATAAAAAAAAGTGGGATTGATAGATTGATTGATTGATAGATAGACAGACAGATATTATTTCCAACACAAGTAGGCAAAATAAACTACCAATTGACACAGGACCCTCCAATATATGGAAACAAATCAACCGAAAAAGAAAAAACAAATGTATAGGTATTTCATTGTGGGTCTTTAATGATACATTGTCCGAAAAGGAGTAGGGAGAAGCCAAGCTGATATTGTCCTACCCCAATTTTACATGACTTAGTTAATCCGCTAATGTATACACAGTCTATAACAAAGAATAGGTCAGTCATTAGATTACAAGAAAAAGAGAAAAAATTATTGCATACCATCAATATTTATTATTGTACTCCCGTTCATTGTTATTATTTCTCTGGAAAATAAGGTTTTTATACATCTTATATAAGTGCATGGATTTAAATTTGGAATGGCATAAAGCCACTGAAGAACTAAGAAATAAACATGACAATATTAGAACTTTTTAATCCTGCAAAAACCTCAGTTTTGCAGTAGTATGATCAATGCAAGATTATATTATATTATAGTCCTGCAAGAAAAACAATATAAATTGTAGTTATTATTTAAGGTTTTCAGTATCATTATAAAAAATTATTTTATACAGGACAGAGCGGAGGAACTCTGACCAATTAGAAATAGGAATTGTGTGTTGATGACTTCATCAGTGAACAGATTTGAATTGCATTTCAATCAGATATTTACAATGATTATATAACTCTTATAGGTCCAATGTTATGCAAATATAGAATAGAATAGAATAGAATAGAATAGAATAGAATAGAATAGAATAGAATAGAATAGACTTTATTGTTATTGCAAAATACTTTAGTACAGTGCAACAAGTTTGGTTTTACATTCTGTAAGGTGTTC
>JAPTGZ010000028.1:18548310-18560753 GCA_029814645.1 Fowleria isostigma | reverse complement strand
TGGTCACATGTCCAGGGTGTACCCCGCCTTCACCCTTAAGTAGCTGGGATAGGCTCCATGTGACCCCCGTGACCCTAATGAGGAAAAATGAATGAATGAATGAATGTCTGTCAAACTCAACTGACATATATCAGGAAGAAAAAAAGAGAAAGGAAAAAGGCTGTCACTATTATATTTGTTCTCACTGATTTCTCTTTATTCGTTAATTTATTTTTATTTATTTATTTATTTATTTAGTATTATTATAATTATTATTAAAATTTCCTTAAATTTCTGTCTCAATTATCATTTAAATCCCCTAACTGTCTCTTTGTTTCTATATAGTCATCTTTTTTGACCCTTCTACTTACTGTTAATTTCATTTTATTTATTTATTTTTATTCCCCTTTTGTCCCCATCTAAATATATCTAAAATAATCAGGTACATACACACACTTAACACATTTACTTGTAAACATCCTTCTGTACGCACTTGCCTTTGTTTTTTTTTTTGGTTTAATGTTTAGGAACTATTCTGTTTTGTCATTTGTCTATGAATTTGTAGGACTTGAAGTCTATGAATTAGTACGTCAGATGTTTTGTCTTGTATTGTCTTGTATTTTTCTTTTGTTGTTTGTCTAGCACTTAATAAAAATTAAAGAAAAAAAAGATCATTAGAAAAGATAGAGGCAACACTTGTTTATAATTATTTCTGATCTATGTAAGTAACAATGCCATATCATACTCTAATATTTTTCATTATGGACATGGTTACTGTAGGGTTAATACCATCACCACTAAACTGATATGTGTTAATATTTCTACAGTGTGAATTACTTTTGAGATCAGTTACAGCGGATTTTGTTAAATCACATCTCATTTAAATTAAAACACCTGAGGAGGTGGATTGAGTTATGTTTTTTTTATGTAGATAGATCAAAATAATTACAACTCCAGTCTATTAATGGTGCAATTGAAGCTCATTTTCAGGATCTGCATTTCTGCATAGTGTCTTTGAGTTTTAAGGTATATCTATTTCTTCTCCTGCACCAAACAGTTACCTTTTCAGTTCTTTGGCCCCTGACCTCTGCAGTGAACCTCTGAACTTCTAATTTTGTTATCCTTACTCCAGCTGGCCGCTTTACTATATTTACCTTGACAAAACTAATCCTGTTCCAGTATTTGAGGGAATGTTCCACACAGAGTGAAAAGACAGTGAAAATAGATTTCTGAATTGTTTAAGTGGAGGGACGATGGGCCACATTTTGAGTTTGGCCTGCTATGAGAATACCTCCAGGGCACAGTAGATGCTCTCGCTGCCATGGGCCAGTGAAAGGGCTGATTGTTGGTTGAGAGGGAGGCTGTAGTTTCACTAACGCAGGCTGAAGGAGGGGGCGAGGCTGCAGAGGAATGTCCGACATCATTCTGTGTCAGGGTCCAAGGCCAAATACTTACCTCCTGATACTACTTGCAGAGACATGCTTGTTGTTACCGCAGGGAGAGCTGTGTCTTCTGAAGTTTTACATGAACCTGTCATTCGTTGATTAACCAGAGGTTTTGAGCTTCAGGGCTGTGTAATATGATGATGGATGTGTCATCATTTTCATTGTTAATTATGTGTATTGACTACAGTCCTGGACAAAAGTCTTGTCGTATAAGTACACAAAAATGAAAATATCTAATATCTCAATTCCAGATTACACAATAAAGATCAGCAATTACTCAAAATAATTCCAATGAATTAGAGATTCTTACATGTGAGCAAACTGAAATTTAAAAAAAATATATTTTGAATAGTTACAGTTTATTAAAGATTCACATAACAGTTTTTGCCTGGACTAAAGGCTAAAGGTACCCATACAAAATACTAAATTTGAATTTTTAGACCATAATGCAGTAATAGTGTGAATTTTTATTTGTTTTTGTATATAACTTTAGAAAAACATAGAATTTTTTTTACTATAATTTGATTAATTATAATTTGCGACAAGACTTTTGTCCAGGTAGAAATGGATTTGTTTATCATTATCAAGCAATAAATATTTATGAAATATATGAAATTTGAGTTTTATAGAATATAAATAAAGTGCAGATGCTTAGCATCATTATGAGTTACTAATAACTCCAATAGTTTAATTAGCAGTCAAGTTATTAGGTGTTATAAATTGGATGGGTCCCTGCAACAAAACTTTTGTCCAGGACTGTATATACTTGATTAATTGTTTTTTTACTAAATGTCAGAAATGTGATGAAGTGTTAATGCCAAGATGACATCCTCAAAAAGGAAATGTTCACTTTTAGGAGACTAGAATTAGAGCTGTTTCTTAAAACACTATTCAAAACAGTTGTCAGGTCTCATCGGTTTTATGAATTCAGTAGTTGAACAGTAATTAACAGTGCTGAAGTGTTGTCTTAAATGTTTTATTCTGACAATTTTGACTATATTTACATTTGAGCCCCATATTTACTTATTTTGTTTGTACTGTAATTATATGTTTTCTATTTTAAACATTCTATATTTTACTAAACATTTTATGGAAAATTTGTACAAAAAAATATAATCTAAAAGGAGATACATGAGCAAAGCATTTTAGAAAGTGTTTCTGTTGAGAATGTAATTCAGAGGTTAATCAGAAAAGAGCCTATGTGGTTATTTTATGCAAACAATACATTTGTTGAATTTATAGAAAGTGTACCATATTGTTTTAATTTGGATATAAACCTTTAGAGAGTGACATTTTGGTGATATTGCATGTCTCTATTATGCAGTAAAGCTATCCGTCTGTGGGCTGACTGGCATTTGAAGGTACTTTATGAATGTGGTTTATGATACTTCAAGTAAACCAGCAGCTGACCAGCACCCAGGGGTCCTGATCCTCACCAATGAGTGACAGGGCTACATGGGGCTGTTTGGAAACCTGATCATACTTCGTAGAACTGAAGCGCCCTCTTTTATCCTGTATATCGATCCTTCTGCCTTGCTCACACTCGAGGAAGGGAATTCCCTCCGAGCAGAATATGAGCACTCTTCCACTCTGTTCCTCTGAGTCAGACTTTCCAGAGGTTTCCCCCAATCAGTCCAGACCAGGTGGCAGCCAGACCTGGCTTCACCGTCATGTAGTGGTGTGGCCCAGGGGACGGGTCCTGTCCCAGATGTGGAGCTGTACCACATGTGACAAACTGCCTCATGGCCTCTCGTGCCCTTGTGTGTTGTACTTGTGGGTATGAAGCCACACTCCTCTCTCTGTGAATTCCTCAGGGCCATGTAAAATTCAGGCATACTGACCTCACCGAGCTGTGGAGGCTCTGTTTCACGTCTGCAGGTTGACTCTGAAAAAAGTGGATTACAGATGCATGACTAAAGTGAGTCATTCTCCATAGATCTTGCCTCCTGTAGGTAAACTCCCACTTACAAAGCAGAATACAAATTGTTTAACTCCAACATAATTCTTCTTTTTTGGCTACAAATCCTGTAGCTTTTTCCCATTTTCCTGCCTCACCCCTTCATGCTATAGAAAATAGAATAAAAATCATGTAAAAACATCTGTCTGATCATGGAACAGATCTTAAAGCTTTACTCTAAATATTTTTTTAGACATGAACTGTTAGATTTGACCTCTGAGTTAAATATCATGAGTCTGTATTCTGTTTCACTAATTTTCAGTTGAATTTGTTGAAATTTGTTCTGAACATAGGTAGGTTTTCCAGCCCTTAAGTCATATCTAGAAAGACATGTGGTGGTCACATCTTCATTCAGGCAACATATGTTTATTGATTTGATTTCAGCAATTACTGTTTTCATGAAGACAAGTTGGGATCTTGGAATACTCAGCACAAATTTCAGCTCAAACAAGTAAAAAATAAGATATTGGTGACATTTGTTGAAGACAAGAATAGCTTTGAAGCTCTGAAAGCCAAGAGGAGTGTTAGGATTTTTGCAAAGTCCCTTTAACTTATTTTCAGTTTTCTATAATTTTTTTTTAAATAAACTGAGACAATTTCTAAGTGAGTCCATTTGAAGCAAGTACTTACAGAAGCCGTAGAACATATTCTCAACATTATGCAGACATGCCTCAGAATTAGTGAGCCACTTAGCTCTGTTTTGCATCTGTTGGAGGAGGCTATGTGGGCTGAAACAGCAGCGTCTGCTAACCATGCCCTTTGTAAACTCACAGCAGCCCGGTTACATTGGATATAAATGTATCTGCTGATCACCTCGCAGAGAAAGTCTTTTCAAAGCAAGAGCAAAATTTAGCTGAGGTGAGGCAGCATGGTTTTAAATGTTTACAGTTCTTGTACAGCATGCCGAAAGATCTTCGAAGGTCTCGAGTGGGTTTTGTGTCCCAGTGTGTCAGAAGGACGGAGTTAGTGTTACCAGACTAGCTATCATCACCCCATAGCGCTCCTAACTAGTGGGCTTGTCTGAAACTAGAGGGAAGCTCTTGACTGTAAATCAGTCTTGTTCCCAAGTCCCACACCCATCCTGTTCTGGGTCTAGGGAAGAGAGAGTTGCATGGCTGACCTCATCGCTTAGGCAACAGACCCTGCCCCACATCCTGAGGAAACAGAGGCAAAAAACAATGAGCAGAGTCAGTGCTGGAGGCCAGCAAACACTAGTGGTGGTGGTGGTGGGTTTTGGCCTTCAGGCTGTGATCCTGCTGTTTGGACAGTGTTTTCACTATTTAATGTTGTTGTTTCACTCATAGTGCCCTTCACTGTCTTCCCCTTCCCGTGCTGTTTCCATGCCTTCCCTGTTACCTGACCTTGTAACTTGGCTCATAGAACAGAGCTGATTATTTTCCTGACAACTCTGGATAATGTAGTAGGAATTTGAGTCCCTGCAGAATTCTTTCAGCATTATTTAAGCAGGGACAACTGGGCCATGATCAAAGACAGTCCGTACAGACCGCATCGGGAGGATTTCATGTTTGTAGCAGAGCAGGAAACATTACTTTTGCTTCTTCTTTCATCAGACAATTTTTTAATTAACTCTTTGTTGCTTGGATTGTATAATATGCAACATAAAACAGAATTTACCCACAGCTACATCTAAAATCTGTCATGACTTTGATTATTGATCAAAGTAGTTACTGTTATTGCTTCGGGGCGCTGGAATCCGAGCTGGGCATGGAGTCTTCTCTGAAATGTGTCATACATAGACTTTAACATGGATGGTACAGCTGCTTCTTCCAGTGAAGTCAAAATATGTTGATTGCCTCCTGGAGACTGGTTGCTCTATAGGTCACAAGCTCAGCCCCCTCCATGTCAGTCAGTCAACTTGGGCAAAAACTAATGTCTGTCTGTCTGTCTCTCTCTGTCTGCCTTTTTTTTTTTTTTTTAAGTTAACATCTTCCTGACCAGCAGACCCACAATGAATCTGAGTATGATGAAATGGGGGAATAATCTTTCTAAAGCCTACTTTTGATAATTCAAGTTAATAGATGGCTAATATAAACTAATATTTTTTGAAAGGATTGTTATCATTATTAAGTTGAATTGACAATGTTATGATTGTCAATTTGTCAGAGGTGTGGAGTGAAATATAACAGGTGGAGGTCATGTCCAGTACAGACACACAGTTTCCTCTATGTCTGTTATTTTGACTTGAATTGGGTGAAGTAGCATTGCACTGACGTGTACACTCTGCTTCCATTATAGTCATTCGTAAGATTATTTATTTCATATTTGCTGATTTTATTTGGGAAATATTTGTTTTAAATTCTTCAGATGATGTGAAATTCTTCTAATACAACAAACTGATTATCTAAAAGCTTAATTTCATTATGATAAACAACACAACTTTTTACTTTCACTTAAAGATTTTTTTTTTTTACTTAATTTACCTATTTAGTACTTCTTAACAATACTGTCTGTTTTTATTCTATCATTGTTGTAAATTTTTTGCAATATCTGGCACAAGAATTTCTGCATTAATAAGTTTTGTCTGATCTTGGCTCTAGAAAATTCTTAAATGATAAACAGTCTTACAGCTGGAGGTGGTGGTGACAAACTACTGACTAATGTCCTTCCATTCTTCTGCTGCCTGTTTAATGTCTTGCTTTTCTATACAACAGCTACTTATTGAAGTATGTCTGAGTGTTTCAGTCGGTGCTTGAGGACAAAACAGACAAGTGTGCCTTTGAGGGGCTTCCTCATCCTACTTAATTTCACTCTCAATATGACACAAAGGGCTTCTCACTGACATACCGTCCTCACACATTCACCCATGGATATGAATGTGGTCTCAGTGATTTGTTACATCAGTCTTTAGACTTTCCCCTGTCATCTGATTTACTCCTCTGTGGGGAAGTGCTTTTATTTTGGTCCACTGTTCTTGCAAGGGGAGTGTCATCTTTCGGATATGGGGCTGGTTGGGAGTGTATTTTTAGGAATGTTTATTTTGAAGTAATCGTCCTAAGATGCTCCTGTGTCTGATACCATATTATTACACTCATCTTTTGTTTGTGTCTTGATGTATCTACTGTACAGACAGTATTTGTAAGCTCTATATGATATGATTTTTGTCTTTGTTCTTTTACCTCTTTATTTGTTTACTGCTTCAGTAAGTTCACTTGCATTCTCTGTCACCAGTTTGAACCCAGCTTTCCCTGCCTGTCTCATTGGCATCCCACCGTCTGCCCCCCTCTGCCTGGCCCCTGCCTGTCTTGTTTGATATAAATATCGCCTCGGGCCGGCCTGATGGGGTAGAGTTTCGGTTTGGGGCTGTGGCCAGTTCTGCTCTGGCTATAAACAGGTGAGCTGTGGACCCCGGTGGCCCATCACCTTTTCCCACATGTTAATAGAAAGGATTAGACAGTGCTGATGTCCAGCCTGTCTGCACTATACTCCCCGCTCTGTGGGAAATGGGCAGTAAAAACACTGACATCTCCTTTATCCTGGAATTCAAAGCATGCTGTAGTTTGCGGGACGGGTCCTGTAATTGTCAACACATTATTTTCATTTTCTGGACAGATGGTGTTTTGTATTTGAACACATTCCTCATCGGCTCTGTACCTCAACTCCTGTGGTATTAGTGGAATGTGTGTTCTGCTTGAGTAGATTTTATTGCAGAGCATCATTTCAGCTCCGTCTTTGTTACTCTCCCCAGTTGAGACAGGTTCACTAGAGTTTCTCTGAACAGGGGCAGTGCTCCGTCCCTTTCCTCAGCCACCTTCCTCAACGTATCCCTGCTTGATTGCTTTCTTTCTCCTTAGTGGACGAAAGAATGTGTGGAATTCTCCATGCACCTTCGCTCCCATCTGATAAAGACTGCAGGACTGTGGCAGAGTGAGTGAGGGTGAGTGGGCGTGGACAAGCAAGACTGTACATGCACCCACTGCCACAAGAATGTGTACAGTATCCACAGAGCTGCAGAGTTGTTTTGTTGAACAATATGAAGATCAGTTATTACAGCGTCACCACAGATGGTTCCCCTGACACCGTGGAAGGGAATCTGTTATTGTTTGATGAATTCATCGTGAATTATTAGTTTCAGTCATATCCGTTCTGATGACAGCTTTATTCCTCCACATCTTACACAATGGACTATTGAGTCAGGATGCTGTTAGAGCAGAATTGGACTTTGTCCATTGTGGCTCCTACCCCCTGTCTGGAATGGAAAAGATTAGCCTGTTACTTGGCTTACAGTGCATGTTTGCATTCTTAATGCTTCTTACTCTTCATGGACCAAGCTTGTCTGACAACGGCCCGCTGTCTGTCTGCTGTTGTGTCAGTGCTGCCCTCCTCAGGCAAGGGAGTGAAGCAGGACATTTTCAGTAGCATCTATCCTTTTATGACCTCCACTTAACGATATCAAAGATGCTGTTCTGATTAGTCTGTGAGTGGTACAGGCTATGATGAAAAATAGTCCATTTACTTGATTACTGTGTACAGTTTTGAGTTACTTCACTCAACTTCATACTTTACTATTTATATAGTTTTTCCCTTTGCTTCTAATACATGTTTGTTCTGCAGTGCAAGTCAGAGGCAAATATTGCACTTCTGTTCCTAGTACCTCATGTACTGGGAAAGGAGCTGAGTACTTTCACATCAATCAATGACTTTCACTTCTGCACAGTGGTATTGGTGCTTTTCCTTGGTTCTTCCATACTAGGTACATATCATGTGAGGTTGTGAGTAGGGAAGTCTTGGTTTAGTGTCAACACTTTTGTAATACATGGTTTAATTACTGGCTAAAAACTGTTGGCTAGGGTTGCAGGTTCTTCCTGTTACCATGTTTTTGTTTTTTTTAATCTGATGTAGAAATAGCAGAACCAGTGCTACAAATGGAAAAAGTTCTCTTTTGGAGAAGAGAAGTTACACTGTCACCAAACAATCAAAAGTAACCGAAAGACTATATCAGGTTTTTACAGGGACTTTGGATGAACAATAACCTTTACAGGAATGTTGAAGAAACTTTGCCCACAGAAAAATTCCTCACGTCCAGTGATTGTACTTTTCCACCAAGGAATAAGTATAATAGTGGTTGAGGCCTTTATAGTTTGATTTAAACAATGGCTTGGACTGTGTTGCATGTCCCCTGTGGAGCTTCTATTGATTTCACAGGCCACAGATGTGTCGTATCAGCAGGTGGGAGGGGGTATAATGAGGCAGTATAAGGAGCAACATCTCATAAACTTGGCTTCATGTACAAGTGTTAGGAAAGCCTCAGGCAAGATGGCTGTCAGCTCTGCCAAGGCCATGAGGAACTTTCTAGGAATACATTCCCATAATTAGTAAGTCTTGAGGTATTTTTGTTTAATTTGACAGCATTTATGCTGTATTATGTTACAAGTGTAAATCTGTGTGGAAGTCTTATATTTCTGAGGACTTGTCTTCGCCCTGAAACCAGCTGTGGTATTTTTCAGTTTGGAGTCTTTTGTTTTATAAGTGACAAAGTCATCCTCAGTAAGACCTCGTTGAGCATGTCGGCACCAGGTGCAGATTATTTTGAGCTGGTCATGATATTTCAGCACATTTGCGCACACATTGGCTACTCACTGAGCTTACAGCTTTAAATAGGCTCATACTCCCATGTGGTTTATGTCAAACTTCATAGACGTTAAACTTCTGGGCCAAAATGCCATGTGGACTTGTCAAATCTAAAAACAGTGGTGTAATGATTTGAGATGTACTGCAGTTTATTTAATGAACCGGCCAAGGCTCAAGCTTGAAATATTGGTGTTAGTTGTACCACTGATCTAAAGGCTTATTTGCTATCAGAGCATGTGGATTTTTAGAGTGAGAGTGCACTGATAAGGTGGACTGACTCACTCTGTTCAGCTAGATAAAAAGCCTACTGAGGGGACCCTGTTATTAAAGGGATATTTTCACCCATGTGTAGCTCTCAGACCACTCCCCCATTAGCCTGGCAGCGTGTTAGTGTTCCTTGTTGCTCACACTATCTTTGTCAGTGCTGCTGTCTGCTTCACACATAAAACCCTCGCTGGACTTTATAGAAACAGCAGGTGGAGCAAATAAAGTGAGTACAGATACCAGAATGTTTTAGCAGTTAATGTTTTTATCACTTATTTAATATGATCTGGCTTTGTTTGCATTACTCCAACAAGGCAAAAGGGAAGTATATAGTATTTGTTATAATCTGAACATAGTTTGTTTTATAATGTCAGTGATGACCTTTAGAGTGTCTGATAGGTAGATTTGATTAGACCGTCTGTCTCCTCAGCACAAGTGTTTATATTATAACTTCCGACTTGATTGTATGAAAAAAAATCTGAGTATCTGGTCAAATTTGTCAGAAAGTAAATCTTTAGTTTGTGTAGAAATAAGCAGTTACTGATTAATAAATGATTTAACACAATTAACTCTTACATCTCTTTTGTAAAATTGTAATTTTCTCTCTCAAGTCTGACAGTTCATTAACAACTTATGCATGTTCACAGATTGTATTGTAGAGAGAGATGGTTCAGCTACTTAACAGATTTTTGGGTTGGTTCTCCAGTGTCATGAGTTTAAAAGTGCAGCGATTCCTTGAAACAGACTGTAACAAATCCAAGCCTCTGTAGTGTAACAGTATGCAGCCAGTGATTGCAGTCTATTCTGGACAGACTGACGATGGATGGATTGTGTGATGTAATAGTCTATTTTGTTCCTGTGTTCCACAGACCACTTAGCAGGGTGACACTGTACCCCCTCAACCCTGGACAGTATTCAGAAATGCTCTGACTCTTTGTTCCTTGGGATTAAATATCCGTATATGACCGTATATGTATAGTATGCTTGTTGCCATATTTCATCAATACATTGGCATCAAATGCTGATGTTTTCCTCATAACCAGTAATAAACAGATGCAGTCAGTATGTGTGTGGGTCTCGAAGCTGAGACTCTGTATTATTTCCTCATACCAATATTTTTTTATTCATTTAAGGGTTTTTTTAACTACACAGACCCTGCGATTACCAGTAATAAATGTATTTCTGTACGTATCACATACATTGTCATACCATTGTTTTCATATGATGTATAAATGATAGTATTGTATTGTGGGTTACCATGGTTCCCACATTTAACAGAAATTATTTAAAGAGCTGAACAGATAACTATGTCACACATGCATTGTACCAAAGACAGGCAGCAACTCATAGAAGAGATACATTGGAATTTAAGGTGGATGTATAATCAAGGCCTGATGGGTTTAGGTTTAGAAAGTGATTTAGCTCCTGATGGCACTGATGGAGTATTACTCATAATCTGTTGTTTTTTGTTTTGTTTTTTAAGATCTGATTAAATATGACTGAGTCAGAGCCTCATTATTGTCTGTTTATGACCTCAGTAGTCGCCTCAGAGCAGCCAACACCCCTATGAAAAAATTCATAGGTCTCCTGGTCAGCTGTGTTTGTAGGATGAAACCTTTTACAGATGTCTTACAAAAATGGCTTTGGGTGTTTGACTGTGATGTATTTGTTCAGCTGACCAGAGACATTCATGTGTCAATTTTTTTTATGCCTGACTTGAAAAGCAGTGCATAAATCCAACTGATTAAAAAAAACATCTTTGTTTGGTAGAAAACCTACAACTGTCTAACTTTAACTATTAAACCTTTCAGACGCGTTGCTTGCAGACCTGGAATCTACAACTTCCCATATCTCAAAGCGGCCAGTGTTCTTGCCTGACGAGACCCCCTATTCCATCCCAACTGGAGGGCACTCTTACCAAGATGTTTCAATCCCACCTCCAGTCCCTCCTCCGCCCTCCGCTGATGCTTTAAATGGTTCACTGATTGATCCGCTGGACTCACACCACTCTTCTCAGCAGGTAGTACTTTTAAATATTTATATTGTTGTATATAATACACATGCAGACTTCTCTACCGTGATACTCACTCAAATTTTTTCCTGTTAAAAGATTTTTTGGGAGATGTTTTATATCGTAAAGCTCCTTCGACTGACTGATGTGTCGTCTGTGTCATCTACAGTCTTTAGGCTCAGCACAAAAAAGCTCATGGTCCAGGGACAGTAGCAGCTCTCCACTGTCTCACATTGAGGAGGACCACGTCTACAGGTGACTTGCTGCTCACAAGCTGTTCATATTCTTTTTTTTTGTTAGGTTGTTAATAGCTGTGTTTCCACTAACATTTTTACACTCATCTTGAAGTATCATATTAGAAATAGTTGAAGAAAATGGCCAAATTTGATGAATCGTGCTCCATTTCATAAAACCTTTTTTCTGTTAAGAGGCAGTAAAACCTTTTCTGAATAACTTGGGCTGTAGTGAACAAATAACTTATTTTATCAGCTGTTTTGCTTGTATTCCTAGATATTCCTACAGAATGCCAAAACATTGCCAGTATCAGTGAGGAGACCAAATTATACTTTATACTCCATAAAAAAAAAAATATCAGTCATTCTGAGTAGAAAACAACAACTTCTTCATTCTTTGCTGTTTATTGTAGCCATGTGTAGGGCTGTACAAAATTGGTAAAATATGAGATATTGGTTCGCGTCGGATTTGTTCTCGGTGAGAGTTGGACTCCGCCAGGGCTGGCCTTTGTCACCGGTTCTGTTCATAACTTTTATGGACAGAATTTCTAGGTGCTGCTGGGTGGGGGATGGGGTCGAGTTTGGTAGCAGGAGGATCTCGTCTCTGCTGTTTGCGGACGATGTGGTCCTCCTAGCTTCATCGAACAGCAAACTCCAGCTCTCTCTGGGACAATTCGCAGCTGAGTGTGAAGTGGCTGGGATGAAGATCAACACCTCCAAGTCTGAGGCCATGGTTCTCAGCCAGAAAAGGGTAGAGTGCTCACTCCGTGTCGGGGAGGAGGTCCTGCCTCAAGTGGAGGATTTCAAGTATCTCAAGTCGTTCACGAGTGAGGGTAGAATGGACCGGGAGATTGACAGGCGGATCGGGGCGGCATCTGCAGTGATGCAGACGCTAAACCGGTCCGTTGTGGTGAAGAGGGAGCTAAGCCGTAAGGCGAAGCTCTCAATTTACCGGTCGATCTATG